>JABSTR010000916.1:0-48911 GCA_013339765.2 Haemaphysalis longicornis | reverse complement strand
CCCCCCCCCCAGACGTGATCGGCCCCAAAAAGGGGCCGCAGTGAAGTATCTTTAACTTCTTTACCTTCTATCTCACTCCCAAACCCAGATAACTACCCTCGTTTTTTGATCATTGAATCTGTGGACAAATCGAAGCCGGTTTCCTCTCAATCTGTATTCTTCTTGTTTCTAAATACCTTGAAGGTATCATCGGCAAAACATATGACGCCAAAAAGCTCAGAAACTGGTGAAGTGCTAGTTGAAGTTAAAACTCAACAGCAATCCACAATCCTCCTGAAACAAACCGCATGGCAGATCTGGAGATCAGGTCACACCCCACCGCAGCCTCAACAGTTGTCAAGGTGTGATCTCTGAGGCAGATCTCCTAACCGAGACAGAGACTGATCTGCTCGAATGCCTAAAACACCGAGGCGTGACAGCAGTAAGGCGCATAGTTATTAGGAGAGACAATAAAGAAATAGCAACCAAACATCTGATCCTGACTTTTGACCGCTGCACACTGCCCGAGCATGTCAACGCAGGTTTCATCCGTTGTTCTGTCCGGCCGTACATCCCGAACCCGCGGCGCTGTTTCAAGTGCCAGAGGTTCGGGCATGGTACCAACTCCTGTCGAGGCAGAACAACATGTGCCAAATGCGCCCAGCACGATCATCTCTCCGACAACTGCACTGCAACCAACTTCACCTGCCCGAATTGCCAGGGTCCACACGCAGCATACTCTCGCGCTTGTGAAAAGTTTCATCTTGAAAAAAATCATTAACTTTAAGATAACCGAAAAGATCACCTTCCCAGAGGAGCGAAAGAGGTTCGCCTCCTTCCCTCTGGGCGGTACGCCGACGCAGCTCGCCGGGGGGCGGAGCAGCGTTTGGTTTCGGCGGGGACCCAGTACCGCGAGTCGGACTTGGTCCCGCTCCTCGCCCCCCCCCCCCCCCTGGGTTGCCTATGGCAGCCCAACCCGCCTCCGCACCGCTCGCCCACCCAGCAGCGGCTGTGGTGGCAACAACGTCTGTTGGGGATGCCGCTGCATCCACTGCTTCCTCTCCACCGGCCCAAAGCACACGCAAGGGCACGGAGATGGAGACGGAGGCAGTCGCAGCGACCCCCTCCCCGCCTCACTGCCTGTGCCACCTGTGGTGCTCCCCACGCCTTCGGCACTGGCAGCGCAGGCAAAGAACACCCGAAAGGGTACCACGTCAAGGGGGCCCAGTCCGTTGGGAACCCCCTTGCCATCAGATGACGACATGGACGTCGAGCCCTTCCGGCTTTCATCGCAGCGGAAGGAACGGGCTGCGACGTCCAGGTCAGTAGAGAAGGCCAGAAAACCCCTTCCAAGAGTGCAAGCCCCCCGAAAGACCCTACATAAATAATCACACTCCAGTAGCTCTAAAACATCATAATGGGAAGAGAAACATAGTTCAATGGAACTGCAGAGGCCCTTCCGAATAATCTTGACGACGTGCATGAGATTCTGCATGCCAATCAGCCAAGTTTAATGTGTGTCCAGGAAACACATCTGAATTCCAAACAAACAAATTTCTTGAATAGTTACCTGGTATACAGGAAAGACAGGGATGGCTGCACACACTCTTCTGGCGGTGTGGCCACAATTGCCCGCAAATCCTTTAGCATGCCACCCTGTCACCTTGAACACTGTCCTTGAGGCTGTAGCAATTCGAACAATAATATTTATTAGGTTGATAACGGTATGCTCCATATACATTCCTCCTGATGTCTCACTTTCGAGCTCTGACTTCGAGGCGCTGGTTGACCAGCTGCCCGAACCGTACATCCTTACAGGCGACCTTAATGCTCACAACTCTCTTTGGGGCTCTTCTCGCACGGATGCCCGAGGTCGCCTGAGAGAGAAGTTTTTAACATCCTCTTGGAGCATGCCTTTTCAACAAGAAACAGCCTACATACCATACCACAGGTCACAACACATACTCACATCTTGACTTGGCTATTGGTTCTGCAATTCTCTTTCCATGTCTTGAATGGGGCGCGGGCACAGACCCATATGGAGTCGACCATTTTCCCCACTTCATTAACGCATATAGGTACAGGCCCGAGCAGTTCATCTTTCCATAAAAGGTTTAAGGAAGCAAGAGCTAACTGGAATACATTCACAGAGACATCCAAACTACACCACACATCCATAGGACACCTACACGTTGAAGAAGCTACCCAACTGCTCACGGCGCACATCCTCGACTGCCGCCGAAAGGTCCATTCCCCACGCCTCTGGTGCCCCGCGCAACCAGCGGAGGCCGTGGTGGAATGAGGACTGTAGGCGGGCGCGAGAGGCCCAGAACAAGGCGTGGGGTATCCTTCGTCGGTACCCCACGTCGAGTACCTCCTCTTGGTCAAACGGGCCAGGGCGTTCGGAAAACGTGTGCGCCTGTGATGCAAAACGCAATAGTTGGCGTACATTCATAACATCAATTAACTCCTACACAGACACACCGAAACTATGGACGAGAATACGTAAAATCAAAGGACAACAAACACACAGCCTGCCTCTGGTCAGCACAACACGGGACAAACGCTGAAGACCAGGCTGACAACACTCGCACAACACTTCCAACACGTTTCCAGTTCAGCACACTACACAAGCACCTTCATGAAACACAAACAAATGGCCGAAAAGAAGCCTATACTTGATAACAATAGGTCAACATCTTCTTATAACTCAGAGTTTTCACTGCATGAGCTGAGTGCTGCTTTGAGCACGTGTAACCCCTCAGCTCCAGGCCCAGACAACATCACATATACATGATACAATGCCTACTCGCAGACATTCTTCTAACACTCTTACACCTATATAACAAGATATGGCTTTCGGGGCACATTCCAAACTCTTGGAAGGAGGCTATAGTTGTAGCTTTCCTGAGGAGGGAAGGACCGTCGTCCCCCTCAAGCTACCGTCCTATTGCACTGACGAGCTGCCTGTGCAAGCTTCTCGAGAAGATGATCAATCGCAGGCTCGTGTACTTCCTTCAAGTACAATGGTCTTCTCGAGAGCTGCCAGGCAGGCTTCACGGGCGGGGCGATCCACGAACGATCAACTCGTATCTCTTGAATCGTAGTGTAAAGGATGCCTTCGTTCATAAACAGTATTGTGTAACTGTGTTTTTTCGACCTCGAGAAGGCCTACGACACCACTTGGACGGTACGGGATCCTCAGTGACCTAAAGTCATTCGGTGTCTCGGGTAACATGTTAAACACTCTTGTCAGTTACCTGTTCAGAAAGAACGTTTCGAGTGAGAGTCGGTGGTGCACTCTCAAGGTTCACCGTGCAAGAAAATGGCGTACCACAAGGTGGTGTGTTAAGCTGTACTCTCTTCATAGTAAAATGAACTCTCTTGGTAAGGCACTGCCACCCACAATCTCTTATTCCATGTATGTAGATTACGTCCAGATATCCTATAAATAATGTAATATGTCAATCTGCGAACGTCAAGTCCAGCTTGGTGTCAAGGAAATTGCCGGCTGGGCAGACAAGAATGGTTTTTAATGAATCCTGCAAAAAGTTCCTGCGTTGTTTCTCCAGGAAGCGTGGGGTCCATCCGGACCCAGACATTCATCTTAATGGCGTGTCGCTTCCTGTGAACAAGGAGCACAAGTTCTTAGGTGTGGTGGTTTGATCACAAACTCACATTCATTCCTCCACATCAAGGAACTTAAAAATAAATGTCTCAAAACAATGAATATACTTAAGGTTCTCCCCACCAATCCTATGGTTCCGACCAGAACTCTTGCTTCGCTTGTATACTGCTTTGGCTGGGGTCTCGTTGGACTATGGCAGTGTGGTGTATGAGGTCGGCGACTAAGACAGCTTTGCGAATTCTTGACCCAGGCTACACTTGGGCCTTCGTCTTTCGTCGGGTGCTTTTCGCACTAGCCCTGCTGAGAGGCTTTATGTCGAGTGTAATAAAGTGGAGCCGTGAGAACCAAACGAACATACTGGACTTGCTTTATGCTTTTAAAAATTTCATCGCTGAATAATCATCATTTTTATCCTGTCTTTAACGATACATCAACATCTCTTCTCTTTGTAAATCGCCCATCCGTTCCTCTGCCCTTTTCACTTAGAGCGAGAGAGCGAGCCTCGGATCTGAGCTGCTTCGTTTTTAGATGTGTACAGATCATCCTTTTCAGACATTTTACCGCCTGGAAAAGTTCGTCCTGTGTCCTCCGACCTTTCTTTTATGAAACTTGACAAAAATCGTGTACCGCGAGCTGCAATACTGCAGCACTTCTGTCTCTGCAGTTTAAATACCCACTTGCAGAATTTTACAGTGACGCGTCTAAAACCTCCACTATGGTCTCCTGCGCTGCTCATGGTCCGGATTTCAGTGCAGCCAGAAACCATGAGCGTCCACACAACAATGTTTTCAGCAGAAGCATATGGAATTTTACTATTGTACGACACATACTTGAAATAAAATTCCGAAGTCTATCATCTACACAGATTCTCTGAGTGTTGTTCGCGCACTGTCATCGCACAAGCCCCCCAAAAAACCACATAGTTTAATCTTGTATTTACCACTATCATGTCTATGTATGCGCAGAAGCATCAGCTGGTCCTCTTCTGGATCCCAGGACACGCTGGGATCGCTGGGAACGAGTTGGCAGATGAGAGGCTGCTGCTGCTGCACTCAGGAACACTGTAGACATTACAACGACACCCTACACAGACCTCAAGCCACACATAAGACAACACCTGCGCAGAACATGGCAAACACACTGGGATGAACAGACAGACAACAAACTACATGTAATAAAGCCACACCTGGGACGGTACACAGTTGACTCACACAACAGACACACGGAAGTCGCCTTTGGTAGCCTGCGGATAGGGCACACCGATGCGACGCACTCGTATCTGCTGACGGGATCTTCTAGACCCCAGTGCAGCAGGTGCGGAGAGGCCCTATCCGTAGTGCACATACTAATCACATGCAAGGCACTTCACACAACACGGAACACAAACACTTCAGAGATGTCTACAGACAACATATTCCCCTACATCCATCGTTTTTTCTAGGTGACGAAGCCATTGTTTCCGTGAAACGTGTGTTTGAGTATTTGTCAGAAGTCAAGTTTTTAAACCTCATTTCCTATCACTCATCATGAAATCTGGCCCTCTACACCAGCCATGCTCATTGTCGTTCTGATCTTACTTTTGTTTATGGTTACTTTACTTAGTGTTTAAGGTTTCACCCGTCATATATGACTATTGTTTTGGCGCTCTTTGCCCCAGTTGGCCTTGCGCCATAAACATCCGACCATCATCATCATCATTTCTTCTTCGCTTTCTCCAGTAGCAGACCGAACTCGGGTGGTAAATCTTGCCGGCGGAGGCTGGTTCTTGTTGGAGTGGCTTGGCGGCTTTCAGAGGTTGTAGTGGGCATGAAGGATGCTACCCAGCACCTCCACCAGATGTCACGAAGGCAGGGACGACGCACCGCCGCCAGTGGCTAAGGCGTTGCGCTGCTGAGCACGAGGTCGCGGGTTCGATTCCCGCCGCGGCGGCCGCTTTTCTGATGGAGGCGAAAAGCAAAACGCCCACGAGATTTTGGCGCAAGATAGAGATCCTCAGGTGGTCGATCCGGAGCCCTCCACTACGGCGCGCATCGCCTGCGTTGCGTCGGTGCGTTAAACCCTACAATCAATCAATCAGGGACGACGCAGTTGTTTTGGAAAAGAAACAAGTTTTATTGGAGCGAACTTGTGCTCCCCTAACAACTCAAAAGAATACAGAGGCGGCGAAACAGCGGTCAACAAAGTGACGTGCGTCGGCGAACGTCGCGGAATCGAATACCCCGGCGTCTGCTCTGCCGGCTTTTTATCTTTCGGCGCGCGTTGTTCTCGAACCGTTGATTTGCATCGAGAACATTGTAGATCCAAGAAGATTATTCCGGGCTGTTCACGTTAGATCGGAGTGCTCTCCCTATCAGAATAGATAACACATGTGGCACAGAAAGCAAAAATGGAACACCCGCTTCCCTTGGCACTGAGATAACACAGACCAGCGCAGCCGAGCGGTAAAAGCAAAACACAAATAAACAAACCCAATGCATGGTTCGCGGCAATATAAACGTATGGATACTGTAGGTAGTCGGAGAGCCACTTGGACATACGTCTTCTCAGCCCTACCAACGTTATCTCCAGATAGGTTCGTGTACCACGCAATCAAATGCTGCCTTGACGTCAAAAAAAAGACAGCTATAGTAATTGTACCAGCTCCTTTTTGTTGGGAGATGTCTGCCACCAAGAAAGGACCTTATTCCCGCTGCTTCGTCCTCTCGTGAATTCAGACACTTGCGATTGATAAACACCTTGATTTTGAAGGTCCCAAGCAAGCCCTTCTAACACCATTTTTCCATCGCGTTGCCAACGGAACCTAAAAGTGCAATCTGTCGGTACGAATTTATATCTGCTGCCGGCTTGCCGGGTTTAAGGACCGCTACGATCCCGGAAATTTTCCATCTTGCCTCTGCCACGATTTTTGTGCAGAGAGAGGAGCTGCTGCAGAGCTTTCGTGCCCAAGTAGCGTAAAGCGAAATACGTGGTGCCATCAGCGCCAGGGGAAGAAGAAAAATAGAAATTTTTCGACGTCCTGGTGTGCTCTGCAATGGTGAAAGGTTCATACACCAGCAACGCATTTGTGAAGGGGTGGAAAAACATGGACACCTCCGAGATGACAACGTCGCAAGGCGGAGTGGTGGTCCTTCAACACTCACTTCCCTAACGCCTTTGTGAAGAGCAATCGTTGAGAAGGTGTGAAGCGGAGTAGACTGGGTTCTTATGGTGCAAAAAATGTTCCATATGTGTGTTAGGGGCTTTCGTGGATCCCGGAGCAGAACTGTCTCCAGCGCTGTTTAGCGAGCTTCTGGATATGCTTTTGGACATGTTTCTGCGCACGTTTAACGGTTGCAATGGCGTCCCGAGATGTCCTTTTTTGTGGTCGCCGCTCTGATCTCCTGCGGAGTGCGCGAAATCGCTCATACCCGATATCTATTTCTGATACCTCTTTGAGGAGCAAACAGCGCTTTTCGGATGCAGTCCTCGCATTAGAGATAGCGTTAGCAAACTTTTTCCATGCGTGGTAAAAGTGGCACTGCCATCCCTCTGGAAATTTTTAAACTTCTCCCTATTCGTGCTGCACGCTATTTTTTGTAGACCCCCACTGACTCCGTTGATTACTCTGTAAATTAGCAGATTGTCTCTACCCAAGCGTTCCACATCAGCAAATCGCGACGCGGATGTCATCAGGGAGGCAGATATTGTCACGTCCAAATCATTCGGTCTTTTTCTACCGACCATTGTGGCGCTGCCCGTGTTTAGGATGTATAATACGGCGTCGTTGGCGATGTTGGAAAGCCGGCTTGCCCAAGGTGTTGTTCTTCTGCTGCCCCAAGCCGGGTGAATGTGCATTTAAGTGACCCGGAAGAATATGCACTCATGGCGTGTTAACTAATGTGGAGTGCAGACGCTTGGTGTCAATGTTCGCTCGTGGTGGTCAATAGCTTGTCATGAGTACAAATTTCTCTTCAGTGTGTTTCACCGAACGGACGCATAGAAGAGTACGGGCATTCACTGTGGACCACAACTAGCAGGTCCTTGCGAATCACCAACAGTACTCTGCTTCAGCCGCTGTCAGTCACGGATTCCAACAGCAAATAACCACAAACCAGAACCTGAGCGTGCAGGGGTAGAGTCCAGATAAGCAATTATGGCAAAACGGTGATAGTTGACAAGCTGCCAAGGATCAAATAGTCCGCAAATTTAGTCCACAGGCAATGTAATTAAGACATTGTATCCGATGACAGAGATGTGTGTAGCCGCTTTGTTGCACCAGTGCTCAGGGGCATTTGTTATAATGAAAGGAGCAACAACATCAAGTGATGTTAAGATGGTACGCACAACGTAAGACGTGAAAGGAGTTAGGAAAGATCCTTTAAACATTCGGCAGCACTTGCCCTGAGGAGCTTGTGGTGTGCGAGGGCTACTCTTGCTGCCGGTATGCTGGGTTCGGCGAGGACCTTTGCACGCCAGCCGTAGAAGATTAGAATTCCTGATCAGAATCCACAAGAGGAGATGAGGCGATTGAGGCTTCACTATTTCTCTGGACGCTGAGAAAGAAGCGGTGGGAAGTTGGCGAAATCATAAACTGCCGCCACGTTGGGTTGTTGACCCCGTTTCTTTCCTTCAGCCATGTTGGCGCCACGGGGCTTGGAGCTTTCAGTAGTAATGACAGCTTCTTTCGCTGCGTGGTAGTCAACGCTTTCCAGGCTCATGTACTTGTAGATGGCCCTCTCTTGGCGTAGGAATGAACAGGATGCATGGGCAGCTTCGTGAGTCTGTCTACAATTGCGGCATCGTATTTCGTCGGGCCTGCAGTCACTACGATGATGGTTGCGTCCGCATTGTGCACACCGGACTTTTGATGTTCCAGCTATGTGTCTAAACCGCTGGTATTTAGAGCATTGCTTCGCTTTTTCGGTGTATTTATACACTTTGTATTGAGTGTAACCCAAGAAAACATGCTGACGCTTTGTGCCAATGTTGAAGACTATGTTACTTTATTTCGAGGCTTTTCACGAACGAGGTATTGATTTCACTGGTGTCTTTTGTAGTAGGTGCTCTTTTATTTCAGCCTCCGTGAAGTCCTGTGGCACGCCTCTGATAACGCCAGGGGTGCAGTTGTCCGTGCGTGGTTCATAGGCTTGAAATGTGATGCCCATAGGAGTGGTGATGTTCAATAAACATGCTGTAGAGTCGATGTTTCTGTGTCAACCACCGCAAGGAGATTCAGTCGGTTATACGGCCATAGCTGTACACGCCATCGGGGGCCACGTGTTCGAAGCTAGCTTTCAGCAGTACTGGGTGGAACAGAGTGACAACCTGCGCAGGATCTTTGGGCTTGAGTATCCCAGTGAGGCCGTGCCACTGAGCGTTAACCATAGTGCTGTTTGTCAAAGATTGGCAAAAAAACCCTTAGATCCCCGCATACGTCGTTTAGTTTGCACAGTTGAAATTCACCCCAGTCAGCCGAATCGATTGCTTCATCAGCAGCGGGTGAACAAATGACGGTTGCAGAAGCAGCAGAGCAGACCGACTTTGAGTAGGCCATCGCATCTTCAAGAGGCTTTGGGAGAGCCATCATGCACAACCACCAGCTGTGCCTGCATTCTGATTCCTACAGGAAGCGCACCAGGAGCACTTTCGGTACACGTAACGTGAGGTAGATCAGGCTGCGTCAAACCTGCTGGATGTTCCGGAGAGTACCCATCTGGAAATAAGGTTATAGCCGTAACCTAGACCAGGAGGCAGGCTGAGAGGCGACCCACGCGCTGGGCTCCCTGGCCCCAGAGAGCGCATGGGCAGCATAAGAGGCGGCAAGTTGTTCGCTATCTAACAGGGCCATCCTTTAAAAACCACAACAATAAACTCAGAGTGCAGCTCGTGGAAACATTTCGACTTCTGAAAAGTTCTAGAATCAAAAAGTACAATGCTAGCCGTATACCCCGTTCAGCTATGTCATTTTGCTTTTATTCTACGATTGGATTTGAAGTAATTTTATTCATATCAGGATTACGGATCACTTCTGGTGGGGTAGACAACATATCAGCACACGCAATTAGGCATGCAAAAGATAATATACCACCTGTTCTGCCCATTTGTCTCGCAGGCATATTCACTCGCCTAATAAAAATTGCCAAATTTCTTCCAATATTTAAAGGGGTCATGAAATACCTTCCGCGATGCATGGATGTACTAATGTACCCAAATAAAGCAATGTATTTGTTTAAATCTCCATTCCCGAAAAAGAATTCTGTTAAAGCGATGAGTATTAGCTGAGAAATCGTAAATAAAAAACCGCGCATTATCGTCGCTCCGTGTTTCCTCCTCCTTTCGACTTACTCTCCGCTGTTGACGGCGCGCAGCTTTGCCTCCCAATGATGCTGCGCCCCGCAGCGGTGACGTACTTCCGCTATTGCAGCTGCTACGTCGTCTGCTACGGGCAAGCTTTGTTGACACCATGAATCCCGCACTTCGCTCAAGGCTGGACAACCGAACGAAAAATCTGGCCGCATGTGTGCGGCGGCCTGGCCTTGGCCCTTTCGCGGTGTTCGTTGGTGCAGTTGCTATCGGTGGCACGTGACTTTTTATCGGCGGCGCACTCGCAGCCGTACGGGGAAGATCGTGCGCTCGTTCCCCTTTGATGCACCGACACTGTTTATCCAAAAAGTGCCGTATCAGATGTGGCCCCGCTGGTGCCGGGGTCTTATTTTGCGGCGGTTTGTAATTCCTGCCCGGCGGCATGTGAACAAGACATTTTAATCGATACAGAACCCGTGCACAAAACCCTTCAATCATGTGACCAGTTCAGCTTGGGGCGACGCGTGGTGAGAGCGGCAACGTTGGCAAAGCATGCTCCACCGCGGCTCTGAGCTTTCTAGCGCTGGAGCGGAGCGCCACTTCTTTGAGAATCTCAAACATCGGTTTGCCTGACAACAAGGCACAAACCACTGTAGAACTCAGTTACAGTTGCGTGTTCCCGGTTCAGCTCGGGGCCCCACCTCGCGACAATGTGGGCCACTGCAGGCATACCACCCACTTCCCATTGGGAAGTGCGAGATGCGTTGACATTACAGGAGGCGATGGTGTGTGTGGTTTTGTGGACGTCTTTGTTTCGCGATGCAATGCGACGTTGTGCTTCTGCGGGTGGATAGTGCTTCCCATGGTCTGGGTTATCTTTCTCGAGCGACGTACGACTCAACTTCGCAGGGGTATGTGCAGTGTGCGTGGCTAAAAGCCATCTCGGCTTGTGCGCCGGAGTTAAGTGACTTGCTGTTCGTCCCCGCAAACCGCGCGCGAGGTGAGTGCCGAAGTTACGACCGGCAGGAGGAGGTAACCCATCGTCTTTCAATCGCGGTTCAGACTTGCAAACGCATGTTGTGACGTTGTGTTCGTTCGAAACCCATCTCTGGATTGTTTTGAAGTAGAATAAAATATATGCGTCAAACCCGGGCATTCGGCTCAGGGCGTTCTCTGCGATTGCACGAAAGAAGGCCACGGGGCTTCAACGCTTTCTTTACGGAAACGCTACTCAGGTAAGGGAATATCCATGTCGTGTTATGGCCGTGCTGCATTTATTACAAACGGTTAAAACGTTTGTTTACACTTGTTTCGTTTGTCGTAAAATGTCCAAGCAGTCGGCACTCCGCCGGCAGATCAGCCGGCGAGCCGACGCTGAGCAGACGACTCATCTCTTGCCGGAAGTGCGTGAAAAAGCCGCCCAATAGCCGGATGTCTAGCTCATGACGAACATCTGGGAATCGATGATGTAGACATGTGAAGATGGCGGCGTCCAAAAACACGAAGGAAAGGGTGAGAAAAAGCGACAAACTTTGCAACAAAAGTGTGAGCTTTCCGCTGCGCGTAAAAGAGTAATACTTGGCACAGATGACGTTGACGACCCAATCTAACGATTGCGCTAGTTCATTTGTCTTTTTTAGTGTGCTCAAAACGCCTGATGTGTTTTTATGTTCACTTCAGGGCCCCTTTAAATCGAAAGATTGAGAAAATATGAAAACTTATCAGCGCTTAGGTATACTACCCTTTTTAAGTAAAGTAAGGAAAAAGTTATCAGTATTTGTTTAAATGCGTACATTGAAAAGTATATAACATTCTCGCAAATGTTGATTTCCGAGTAAAAAAAAGGCTATTCGGCTAGCCCAGCTATTTTGATATTTCTAGGTGCAGTGTGGAAATATGTAGACAATTGTTTTAGCCACAGGATTCTTCATAGATTTCTTTTAGGCATTTGATCCCTTGTACAATGTATTTCTTAAAGCTAGATTAGAGAGTTACGGCTATAATCGCATTCGTTAGGGTCTCGTTGAAAATTATTCCGAAAATAGACAACAAGTAATCCATAGTGGTAAATTCCAATCACAAGTTAAAACTATTATTTAGGTGTTCTTCAGCGGTGCGCACTTGGACCTATATTGTTTTATTGCACAATATATACCTGACTTTTCAGTAGTTCAGCCAACCCAGTGCTTCGCGACGATTATACGAATCTATAATTTGGAGATCCTAATGAGAGAGCCTCAATAACGAAAGCAATGAAGAACAGAAAAACTTGCATTGGAAGCGTACACCTAATGCCATTCCATTTATGCACAAAAGACAGTTTGCAAGCAAGATGCGTGGCTAATCTATCGCGTGTTATTTATAATTCTTTGTTAATAGCACGCACTTACAACACAACATTTCTAGGTATTGTTATTGATCATCACCTCAATTCACTAATGATGTACACCTAATCCCAAAAAAGGCATCTTATGGATTGCATCCACTTGCGTAATGTCGATATGTCTTTATTTGAGACAGACTTGTCAACTTCTACTATGCATTCGTGCACTGCCACATAAATTATTGTGTCGTAGTCTGTGGCTGCACATATAAAATTCATGTGGTGCCTATGTTTCTGTTAGAAAAACGACCAATTCGACAAGTTTTGCGTTGTAAAAGCAGCGAAATAAAGGATATGTTAGAACTTTTTATACACTCAATGTATATAACTTAGTGACATTTCTTAGTGACTTAGTGACAATGTATATAACTTAGTGACATGTTCGAAAATTTTAATCAAAAACTGAAGATAAGCACAGTTGGCCTGCAACATTCTTAGCGAACAACTGATACCATCCCACAATATTTTCTGTTGCAACGAATTCGTTCAAAATGTGGAAACAAAACACCAGAAACGGAGGGGAGGACAAACGTTATTATCTTCCTGGTGATGTGGGAGTGGTTCCTCAGTCCAGGGCACTATGAAACGACCGTGCGGTCTAAGCCCTGGCTCATGGGAGCAACTTGCTGGAATAGTTTCTATGCCGAAACTCAAAACGTTGATCGTTTGTATTGTCGATAGAACGTGTCAAGAAACCTCTTATGTTTAAAAATTACATGTGATAGTGTGGTCTTGGGGTCTTCCTTTTTTCCTTGTTTTCTTCTTTTGGGGCAATTGAAGCTGCCAACTTGTTATAAAAGCGTAGTATTATTTGTTTTGGACCCTTTAACAACAGTGTTGGGTGCCTGGATACATTGTATGTGCATCTTTTTTAAGTTTAAATGAAGTAACTTCAAACTTCAAAACGCAAATTCTGCGATGGCTACTAGCGAAAAGAAAGAATGAGGCAGGTTGTTGGGTGATCCGCTGCATGTGTTAGCGGCGGCTAGCCTGTTCCTTTTAAATTATGCAAGCACACTTTTCAGGTGCATCATAGAATTTTAACACGATATTTTATTTCAACACTCTTCACAATGGTGCCAATGCTGTCCTATGCGAACCTATATGCAGGTGCATCGGAGGAGGTGAGCCGCTGGAAGGAATGCTTTCGCACTACCTCACATTTTTAATTAGACCATCTTCAGATGTATGGGATGTTTTTCATTTTTTTCTCTGTTTTTTAAATTGTTTTCCTATGGAGACAGAATGTCCGCTACGAACCACAATAAAATGTTGTGCACGCCACTGTTCCTAAGTGCATTAGGTACTCCAAAGACATCGTTTTTTGCTAGCGCGACATCGATAAAGAAGCCAAACATCTCTTTCAACTGCTTAATGCAGAAATACAGGATTATTTTGCATAAGCAGAGATTACTGCAGCAGATATCAAAAAGCAGTTTTTGTGCTTTCGATGGTAGCTGTATAAATATAGCTCTCTGTCGCAGTTTTTTTAGTTCATGGCAGGCAGGATAGTACCGCCAAAACAGTTTCTGGACACAAGTTATGCGTGCGGGCATATAACAAAAAACAAGCAATCGGAGTCAGCGGCCATTTGAGGGATTCGCATCGCCGCAGACAATTCCATTTTGTGATAGTGTCCTGGAAGACGCCTAAAAAATTGTCGTGTGAAAAAAGAACCACAGAGCAGTTCAAACTGCATTTCTGAAGTACTAAAGCGATGTTTTCTCATCCGTCATCAGTATTCTATTTACTTCTATCGTTCAGTGTACTGTGTGTATTCACGCTCCCAGAAAAGTCCTGCAGATATGAAACACACAAAATCGTACGTGTGATTTAATTTAAATGATAGAAAAAGCCATGGATGACCTGCGAAGACAGGCCGCACGATACAGCTACAAACGTTTGAGAAGCTTTCGCAGATATCAAATTCATTAGAAAAAGCCTATATCTAAAATGTGTCGTGTCAGGAACGAAAGATAGAATTTTTTGGTGCTTTCTTATCGATTTGAAAAATGTTTCAAGTACTCCGCTGAGGACGAACCCCTTTCTTTTCGCAATTACGCCCTCAGGTATGTTGGTTGTGCGCCAAAAGACTAATGCTATCAGCCAAAATCAAGACCTGTCACACAGCCGAAATACCTCGTGCTAGGAAACCGCCGAACAGTTGAGCTACTGGAGTGACCTTTGGCAGAATGCGTCTTGAAGTGTTTGTGTTGTTCGGAATTGAACTATGCATTCGCGAGCCTTGGTGACATCTTTTGTTTTCGCCGTCACCGTGACAACAACATCAGATACTAGAAGTGCGTCATCTGCAGCTTGCCCCTTGCAGAATTTGGTCCCAGAAGGTGCGGATGTCGTATTTCTTACCTCCTCTAAAGAAGCTCTGAATAATTCCTGCTACATGCTTCTCCCATCAAAATATACTATATGGGCCCACAACTACAACGGACTGTATGATCTTCTTCGTAGCCAACAGAATTCTCAATAGGCAAACGATTGCGTTTTATCTAGTTCCAAGCAGACGCGCAAAACATCGCATAGAGGCTTTTTCCTCCCCCACTGTCATCGGCACACTGATAAAATGGGTTGTTCTCCTCAACAGAAAAGACTTCTCTTCTCATGCGCAGAGATTGAAGAACTCTGCAATTCATATAGACGTAACCGCCGTCAACCTAGCCAAGTGGGTTTTCGCAGGTTCTTTCGGTGCGAAAAGGGGAGGATGAAAAACAGGTGCTCTTTCACCGCGCAATTTGTTTCAAGCACAACCGAAGTAGCGATAGAAATACACACGTGTTTTCAGGTGAAAAGATAAGGCTCGGATGCTTGATTTTTGAGGACTACAATTCGTGTACCACTGAGCGCTCCGTAAAGTTAATGAGACTGCTGTCCCAAAAGAATGTAACACTTCAACTGACCCGGTATGGCTTGGCTGATGCTTTATATCGCGATATATATGCAAGATAGATAGACCTTGGACTAGTTAAAACTGCCCCTACGGGAACGTAGTCTCGCGTCGTTATCCTTTGGTGACATACAGTTTCTTTATCAGACTTTCTACGCCCTTGATAACAACACCCGTGTGGCGTCACTTCTCGAAGCCCTCTGCAGCTCTCATTGCGGAATCTTCGTCTTTTTTGGCATAGGTTGTTGCGCTATAGCCGCAGCTTTGTCTAGAGGGCCACAATCTTTTCTTGCGTACTTGCAAAGTGCTTTGAATGAGGCATTTTACTTGTTAGCGCCACTGTTGGGCAATTCATCACAGGGGCCGTTTTCCCGAAACCGGTCACATGGCCACGCTTTGATTTACTTCGTTTGGTTGCTGGCCATTCTTCCCTTCTCTGTCTATTTCCGGAGTACACTTACGTCCTTAGTAACGGTGCGTCGCCCGGCCGATGTTCTGGACACCCTAAGTGAGCTTGAGAACGCTCTTGAACTCGGCGCGGGGCTTCCTTGTGTGACAAAAGGAAGGAGTGGGCACACGTATTTAGAGGGAACCTCCAATAAAGGGGGTGTACTGCTTCGAAAGCTCCAATTGGCTTATCACAATCACAAAAGTGACTTACTAAAATCGACTTTAGCTGACTGTTTGCGCTGCGCAAGGGAAGTCAATCACGTCTGCTTTACCAATCGACATCCAATTTGCGCTGTCAAAGATACCTTCGATGAGATTGGTGAATTCAAGGAGCATCTCATGGTGGGTTTATGGGTGTTTCCCATGGCCAAAGAGTCGAAACTGAGACGCCATTTGAAACATTTTTTGCATTCAGTTAGAGAAGGCTCTTTACTTAATCTCACTTATTTTGGCTGCAACAAGAATGCCCCCATCAGAGCTACCATAAACGACCTGTTTCCATTTCTGGCAAACTGGTTCATTTTGCTTTCAATGTCGTGGGTAATTCTTACTGGTGAGGTATTTGTCGCACGTTTCTTTAGTAAAACTTGAAGCTGTGTTGTGTTCTTCTGGACTATATCGCTATAGTAGTGTCTTTCAGACCTTTTTTTGCTTCCCATTCACAGCTCTGCGACTGTAAACCAATACAACGTTGCGCAGGCAATTGTTCAGCAAACCTTTACCTCATACTTTATTATGTCAGGGTAACCATGGTATTTTTATTAGTGGGACAAAACGTATTAGAGACAGTGTTCTTACAAACTGTGTTGTATCCCAAGAGGACTCTAACTGTTAAAAGTAATAATTCAAGGTGTTGTTTTAACTGTCCACGGCCTTGAAGCCCTCCATTCTTTGGAACAAGAAATTTAGTGAGTGTTCACTGCGAAATGTTCATTCTAGTGCGGTCGGCTTCTAATTTGTACTGGGAATAAAAATGAACGAATACCTTGTTGTCGTATTCGTGATATCTCCGTTCGAACCACCAACTTGGAATGAAGTTTGATGGAACTCGGTTTCTGAGCTACTAGGCGAGCGCTTTTACGCCGCAGCAATCACTCACTATACCATGTCCATTTTTCCATAAATTTAGCGATCGTGGCCTGCGCTTGACTATGGCAATGTCGGTATTTCTCCCCGCATTGCCTGTGTAGTGTTCAGTATGCTTTAAATAAAGTGTCGCGAAGTGGGTTACCACATGGCTTGTGCAACAATTCTTAATTACATGTTTATAATCACGCGGTTTTTTCCGCAATAACAGCGTTCACAAACCGGTATTTTCTTCTCGTTCTTAAGTTGGCTAAAAACCACCGTCAAGAAATGAAGACCATTATTGTCAAAAAGAGCTCGAGCTAAAGAAGACGAAAACTACCTGCGAGAACTTGAACGCCCGCGAGGCACCAGTTATGTTACTCGTCTTCCTTCTGTCCATGCCTATTGCAATCAATTTGTGGGTTCCTACTACCGATGTTGCCTGTACCCTAACATCCAAAAATATTGAGGTGGGGTAGTCAAGGTGAGAATGGCTGTATATACACAATGTACACACGTAGTAGAAACAATGAATCGGGGCACAGAAGCTGACCGAGCTCCCGCTCATGACGTTCGCAATGCCGATTATGGTCTTCATTTCTTTCCGACTGAGGCACGAGGCAACGTAAAAAGTACGAAATACAAAATAGCACAGTACAAACGACCACCCACATAACCTTACACGTCGTAGTAGCGCAGCGACAAAACATTTCGCGACAAAAGAGCATAGGGACAAAACTACAAAACGACCAAACAGAGAGCGCATGAGTTGCACTAAAAGGGCAATTATCTGCTGCTCTAATGAGTGAACAAAAATTTTTGGCTTCCCCTAATGCTTCTTTTGAGTTTGTGTTGAAGGTTCTTTCGTGTTTCTTCGAAACAGCGGTTCTGATTTTGTCGCTTTCGGAGAAACCTGGTAATGCCTCTGCCCGCTGATTCACATGTGGGGAGCCTGCTCAGTTTTCGCTTTTTGTGTATTTTTACATCTTGCATATTCGTCTTTTAAAGTTTGGCTTTTTTTCTCAGGTTCTTTGACAGGTTTTCATACTTTCACTACGAGCGCGAAACCTCAAAGTGTTTATTTTGGAGTAACTATTTATAAGCTAACACTCTGTTATATTGTGATGTACTCTTGCATAGTTCCCGAATTTTACCGTGAAATAATCAAGGAACCAAGTGGCTTACTCTGACGAGGGCTGCACTTGAAGAAAAGGTTTGTGATGCCATATGCACAGCTTCTTCTATAGTTCTAACGACGCGTGAGCATAGTGCGACAATTAGTCTTTAGCCGGGTGTCATCTCAATGCGGCCTTGGTTGGCGTCACAATTGTTGGTAGGATAGATTCTGTCGGAACTGAATCACAATGTGTCCAGTTTTCTGTCAAACATGTACAGCATATTGAATTTGCATAATCCGGTCTCGAAAGTAGTGATTATCGTACAGAGCATCGATGTTGTGGTGAGCGGTTTTATATACAAAGTGGTGATAAAACGGGTTCCACATCATTGTATGAGCAACACGGAGAACGCAAAATTGCTGGATTAGCATATTATATCGCTTAGGAACAGATTTTAAGTGTTGCTCGCTGTCAATTTAACGCCATCTCGTATTTTCGTGGCCAAGATTCAGAAGGACATTTTTATAGTTGGTACGCTTGAATTGTATAATAAGATTCGCCCCAGAAGGCTTACTAGAAAGTTCTTTGCGTTTCCTTTTTGTTTATTTTGTTTTGCCCTGCACAGATACAAGGAAGATATTGTGGCATAATGTTGAGGTTCGCTACGCGTCAGCAATTAGTTTTAATGCCAGAATTCGGCTGAAATCACAGCACTAATCGCGATGCCGGTACCAAGCGACACACACACACGATTTTCCTCTTCTTTCACTTCCATGCGCCAGAACACGTGCATCTGGTTTCGTGCTGTGGTGGGATTGACGGCATTGATAGTCATCACTCTAGGGCTCCATTCTAAGCTGTCACTGAATCGATGGGCCATGGCATTGTCCCCTATTATAAGAGAGCATCGTCTTGATGCTAGGGTGCCCTGTAGATCATCATAGCCGATACGAGATGAAGCAGCGGGTTGCCGCCAAACCGGTAACACCACAGTCTTGGTGTCAGCCGAAATTTCTTGCTCTTGTTGACAAGATTGAGGTCAGTTTCTGTTGTAGTAAGGCTTCATTCGCATGGCGCGTACGACCTCGGAAGTTGTCCTGCGTCGTGACGAAGAAGCGCTATTGTCCAGTATAAGTTCTTTATTGACGTCACTAAGGCGGCGCATGACCTTACGTGGGCCAAAGTACGGACGGAGTAGGTTTTCCAAAAGTCCGCGCGCGCGCACTGGTGTCCAAACCCAGACCAGGTCTCCGGGCTCGTAAAACGCCAATCGCCTGTGCTGATTGTAGCGAGCTGCGTCGCCGCACTGCCGACAATGGATCCGCTGCCGTGCTAGCTGGCGTGCTTCCTCCGCTTTTACACGAAGTTATCAACGTCAATGTTCTCTTCTTCTTCATGAGCTGGTAGCATGGAATATAGGGTAGTAGTAACGGTGGGGCCAGAAACGAATTGGAAAGGAGTAATTACTGTGGTCTCTTGATCTGCCGTGTTGTAGGCGAACGTGGCGTTTGGCAAAATTTCGTCCCAGGTTTTGTGCTCGACGTCGACATACATTGAAAGCCTGTCGGCGAGGGCCCTGCTTAGCCTCTCTGTGAAGCCGTTGGCCTGCGGGTGGTACGCAGTAGTCCGCCTGTGGGTGGTGTGCGTGAGCATCATAACGGACTGCATGAGGTCCGCTGTGAAAGCTGTACCTCTGTCTGTTATGACGACCTTTGGTGCCCCATGCCGCAAAACGACGTTGTGCACACCAATCTGTGCTACCTCAGACCAGGTTGATCGTAAGACAGCCGCTGCCTCCGCTTACCGTGTGAGGTAGTCAGTCGCGACCACGATCCATCGATTATCCTTCGTCGACGTAGGAAATGGCCCCACCAGGTCCACGCCCACTTGTTGAAAAGGCGCATTAGGGGTTTTTATCGGTTGAAGTAGTCCTCCCGGTTTCAGAGATGAAGTCTTCCTTCTCTTGCAGTCGCGACAGGTCTTTACATAGTGCTGAACTGTGTGGAAGAATTTGGGCCAACAATACTTCTGACGAATCCTTGCTAGAGTACGGGTAACACCCAGATACCCCGCTGAGGGTCCTTCGCGACAGGCGTACAAAACGTCTGCGCCGTATGGCTTTTCGTAGGACCAATAGGAATGAGTTCTTCGTATTCCCAAAATTCCGTTTGTAGAGCCCGCCATTCCAAAGGCTGAACGATGAGATGTTCCTGTTAAATACACGTGGAACACGAAAATCGAGGCCTTCTATATGCTGAATAAGCAGAAGCAGTTCAGGGTGGGCGCGTTGGAGTTGGGCCATTTAGGAGTCGGTAACGTACCCAAGGAAGGGAACGTCGTCACCGGCTTCTGGGCTGGTTGAATCGATGGGCGCCTTGGATAAGCAGTCTTACGTCCCGAGTGTGCTTACGTCCCGACTTGCTTACGTCCCGACTTGTACATTAGTCATGTCATTGTGTTGCAACCAGAGGCTCGATCGAGCAAGGCGTCCGGATGAGTCCTTCAGGTTTGCAAGCTATCTCAACGACTGGTGGTCGCCGACAACTTTAAACAGCCTGCCATAGATACGGCCGGAACTTGCTGATGGCCCAGACGACGGCAAGACACTTCATTTCAGTCGTGTACTAATTCGACCATGGTTTTGAAAGAGTGCTACTGGCGTAGGCTAGAACTCTGTGAGCCCCGTCTTGTCATTGAACGACGACTGCGCCGAGACCGACGTTACTGGCGTCCGTGTGGATTTCCGTATCAGCATGTTCGTCGAAATGAGCAAGTATTGGCGCTGTTTGTAATGGGTCTCGCACATGATTGAAGGCCACTTCTTGTTGCTCTTGCCACGAAAATGGTACGTCCTCTTTGGTCAGTCGCGTCAGTTGTTCCGCAATATTTGAGAAATTTTCGACAAAGCGCCTGTAATACACAGCAACGATCAGAAAGCACCTAACGGACTTGTTATCAGCTGGTCTCAGGAAACCTTCTTTTCTAGATCTGGGGAGACTCTTTCGGAGCTAATAACGTGTCTTGCAAACCGCAGCCGCTTGTAGCCAAAGCTGCATTTTCCAGGTTTTATAGTTAATTTAGCCGATTCGATGACTATGAGGACGAATCGCAACCTGTGTAGATGTTCTTCGAATGCGGTGGAGAACACTATGACATCGTCAAGGTAAACAAGACATAAGCGCCATTTGAGACTGGCCAAGAAAGAATCAATCATTCGCTGGACCGTAGCGGTTCCTGAGCATACACCGAATGGGAGGACTTTGAACTCGTATAGCCCAGCGCGGGTGACAAACGCGGTCTTTTCGCCGTCCTACTCGTCAACATTGATATGCCAGTATCCGCTTTTAAGATCTAAGTGCGAGAAATATTTGGCAGTGCGCAACCGGTCCAAGGCATCGTCTATGCGCGGGAGGAGAAAGACGTTTTTTGTGTGACGCGATTCAGTTTCCTGTAATCGACACAGAAGCGCAAAGTTTTGTCTTTCTTCTCTACTAGCACCACAGGGGATTCTCATGGACTTTTGGATGGTTGGATTACATCGTCTTGTAGCATTTCTTTCACTTGATTCTGAATGGTTTCACGCTCCTTGTAGGATACGCGGTATGGGTGTTGGCATACTGGGTTTGTTGCTTTGTCTACAATGATGTGGTGTTTGGCAAGTAGGGGAAAAGCACTCGCGAAAATCTTCGAGGAGTTCTGTCAGCTACTTTTTCTGTTCTGAAGGGAGGTCTGGGTTGACGTTTATTAATCCAACGATGTCTTTTAGGCCCGATACATCAGGCCGGTGTGTCCCCGCTGCATGCAGCTCTGTCAATTGAACACCCGATACATCAGTCCGGTGTGTCCCCGCTGCATGCAGTTCTGTCAATTGAACAAATTCGTGGAGCGAGCGATGGCGGTTCTTTTTGATTACGACAGTTGTGCAGCCATCACATAGGTGGACAAGGCTCCTTACAACACAGGCTTCCTTTTCTAAAAGCAAGTTTGCGTTGCCTTCCACTAATCGTTCGCAAAATTGGGGCATTTGCCCTTTCTCGAATACGACGACACTACTTTGGGGTGGAACTAGGACATTGATGTTTTCTCTCTCTCTCACGACATTGTCGTCGACTACGCGAAAGACGCGGACTTCCCCCCCTTCTGTAACAATGGCTCCTTCTGTAGAGAATGTCACTGTAGATGCTTGCAGGTCAATCACGGCGCCGTTTGCATGTAGGAAGTTGATGCCTAGTATAACATGTCTGGAAGACTCTAAGAGTACGATGAAGTCAGCGACGTAGGCGTAGCCCGAGGATGCCGACCGTAGCTTTGCATCGACCTGTAGGCGCGATCAGATGAGTACCCGCGGTGCTAATGTGGGGTCCGTTTCAGTGCGTGAGGGTCTTCTTTAGCTCCTCCGCTAGGTTGCTGGCGATTACCGAGTAGTAAGCACATGTGTCCACTAGCGCAGAAACGTCATAACCATCGATAGTCACGGCAAGATTATATTTGGCTCGTGTTCTGTCAGTTTCTGTTTGCGTCGTTTCTACGGTACGTCGTCGAGAGCATCGGGGAGGATCTTCACCGGCTTCCTTTTCAGCGACCCCACATCCAGAGGCCGGTGGTCTCAGTTTTCCCGACGCGGAATCTGTGAGTGGCGCCGGGTTGAGCTGTCGGGGTGACGAGGGCTAGGCCTCCGGTAACGATAAGGTGACGACGATGGCCCTGTTTCCTCACGGCTAGACGTCGACCAAAAATTGGGCTGTGCAAGCAGGTACTCCTGAAATTCAGGTGGCCGTTCACCGTTTTGCGGGCAGGGTGCGTTGGGATGAAATCCTCGGAGACCAGCACGACGGTACGGGCATGACGTGTACAGATGGCTGGCTTCACCACAATGAAAACACAGTCGCTGGCTATCCGGGGCACGCCACAAGTCTGTATTTCGATGGATCACTGGGGCGCGTCGATATCCCGGCTGGCGACGAGTCACGGTGCCGTCACCAGATGCGGCATAGGTGGCGGCAGGCGTTATGGCGGCCACGTTCGGAGTGGCGTAGGGAGCCGACCATGCGGTGGCGACGTTCACAGTGGCGTACAGAGCAGTTTGCTGGAGAGCGGTGGCGCTGCGAGACAGCCGGCCTATCGAGTTCAACTAGTTCCTGAACCGCTTCCCACACTACCTCCCGAACGACTTGTGATAGAGAGGTATACATCGGGACAGCCAGTGGTAGTTGCGGTCGGCGAAGGTCTTCACGAACTACCGAACGGATCAGCTCACGCAATGCGTCTGGGCTGGTGGCCAAGGCAGCAGAGAGTACGTCCACCGACGCAAGTCTCGGACTGTGGTTGTACTGTCTGGAGCGCTGCTCCTGCGTCCTTTCCATGGTCGACGTTTCATTGATAAACTCAAGAAAGGTACGCGGCGGGTTGCGCGCTAGCCCGACAAACCGCTCCTGTTTAACGCCTCGTAAAAGGCGACGTAGCTTCTTGCCCTCAGCCATTTTTGGGTCAGCGCGACTGAAAAGGCGGGACATGACTTCGTAATACACGGTCACGCTCTCGTTTGGACGCTGGTTTCTAGAGTGTACTGCAGCTTCCGCCTTTTCCTTCCGGTCCATCAGAGCATGGGCAGCCAGAAACCTGCCGCGAAATTCATCTCAGGTTGACCATTCCGTTTCACGGTTTCAAACCACGACCTTGCGTATTGATCGAGGGAGAAGTATTCATAGCAGAGCTAACACCCTTGGTCCTATATTGAATCTCGCAACCCGTTCACAAAGCTCCAACCACTATTCCGCGTCTTCAAAGATGTCTCCACGAAAGTGGGAGGCCTCCGGTTCTGATGAATCATGAACTGACCTGGTGACGTTGTCGTTTGTTATAGTGGTCGTGGTGCGGTGCGTGTTGCCGCTTCCTAATTTTATTGGGGTGCGCAAGGCCCGGCCGGAACTGGAGTGGGAGCGGCGTAGAGACAAGCGACCGCCCAGTCGCTCGGTCGTGTTCGATCTGTGGCCCTTTCGCGAGGTGCGTGGCACTGCTGACGTGCCAGTCCACTCATGATGATAGTGGTGAAGGGATGCGGATGATGATAGTGGCGCTGATGATTGCGATCGCGATGATGCCGCTACATATATATACATAGTCTGAAAAGAAAAAAACTAACACAGAGCACGAAAAAAATAAGGTTAGTAGAGACAGAGACAAACGAGCAAGACGTAGAAAATAGAAATAATTTACTGACGTTTCAGGGAGAGGGCTCCCTTTCTTCAGAGTACAAAGTAAGTTCGTTTCAGAGTTATATATATACAGAAAATGTAGCAAGGGCGAGGGCAAGGTAAGAGAAGGGAGAGTTTGTACAAATGGATCATGGTCCACCAACCATGATCCACGCTATCCCGTATCGGCTTCTCTCTCGACTTACCGCGGGGTTTATATTTACAAGTCCTCATTGAATTAGGCGTCAACAGCTGATCACGCGTGTCATCTGAGGGAGAGGAGGTCGGAACATCAACCAGGAGGAAATAAATTCAACTTACGGCTTGTAGACCTGCGCAACCAAATGCCCGGCGTATTCTACCTCGATCACGCTATGCAGCACTTCTCCCATCGGATTGTGTTGGCGGCAGATAGGTTGCACCCGAACTTCATGGGAGTATCACTACTCTCCTGGAAAGTGCACAGCCTATTGCTGCGAACCCGGAAACCACAAATAGGGGATTGGAGAGACCACGCGCTCCCCGCGCCACGAGCCAACTACCGCCGGCAAGCCCGAACGTCCCCTGCATAAACAGCCTACATGGGTGATACAGCCTACCGCACATGCCCCAGAGTAACTAGCCAGCTGTAGCCAGTGACACCGACCTTCGCCCAAGTGGTCAGCTCGAACAGTCTCTCGGTTAGCAGTAGAGAACCGACGCCCAGCCCGGTCGCTCGTCCGAACACCCACTGAAGGCTTACGTCTAGGAGTGCGCGTACAACTATGACCCCCCAAGAGAGCGACGCAGGGTCTGCGGACGCCACGCGGAAACCCAGGGAAAGACCTTGCAAGTTATTTCTGCGGCTACCAACAAAAACGCCCAAACGCCTTGTAAAGCACGCAACCATCCAAACCAATCGCCGGATCAAGCAGCACACCTGAACATCCCCAAGGCCCGAACCCAGGGTTCTCAGCCACAGGCGCACCTCCGTCGGAAGGCCTGCAGGCAATTGAGCCCAAGCACGGGTAATCAGAACTCAACCCACGGACTTCAGGAGCCCACAACCACCTGACCCCCAGCCGAGCGCGAGAAACTGCGAAATGCTGGTATCCAGTCCAGAAAATGGGAAAAGCCCTGCCACCCCCACCGGCAAAGGTACGGTCTCCGAAAACACTGTGGCTCTACACGTCACATTTACATGAATTGACATCGTGGCCGCGCAAACGTTCCGACCTCCTCTCCCTCACATGACATGTCATCAGCTGCTGACGCCTAATTTTTTAAGCTAAGGAAACCATTCATAAGCAGGTGCGCCATGACCTATATGTGCATACACTCAAAATATCTAAAGGCTGGGATCGCCCTCCGGGGCCTTTTCTATCATTAACCCCATCCATGCATACCTTTGACGAACGTGAAACACAAAATTGTAACGAAATTTATAATCTGCATCACTTCAGCTAACTGAAATCGTAGTGGATCATTGTGATAATACGACCCGTCTCTGAGGGCGGAGGAGTTTCATGCTAGGAATAATGTCGTCCTTTCTGTGCTAGACGCCAGCGAACGGGACCTTTTCGAGAAAAAAGGCATAAAATAATGAAAATAAAAAATAATTGTCAAGGAATAAAGTTTCGTACTCCGACGAGTTTTTTTTCAAATCAATTCAGCTCTGTACCACGCGGACATTCGTATCAACTAAAATTACACCCCCAATTTGTCCTGCAAGTCAAAAGAAATACCAATGACTCAAAAGAACATCGATGAAAACATAATTAACCTCTCCGGGGTACAGCTTACTATTCATGAGCGGTCGTTATTCTCGCGCGGGCTGACATTTTCTCCAAGTACCGGCCGATACAATGAGTTTAGCTTGCTGAAAGATCTGGACAATTTTTCACAAAATTTGCCCAGAAGAATATTTTTTCGATAAGCCTCCCTCAATGTAGGGCGGCAGTGTACACCGAAAACGGAGCGGGAAAACACTTGGACTCGTACATTGAGGCCGTTCAAAGAGACGTCCTGCGGGCTTATAACGCTCGCAAACCAGGGCCCAGAACCTTTCTAAAGAGGAGCGCGAGGCACTTAAGGCACTGGGTGATCGAACAAACATTGTCATAAAACTGGCCGAACAGGGGGAGGGATTATAATACTTAGGAAACAGACTATATTAAAAAGGCCACCGTCAGTTAAATAACAAATTTTTTCGACCCAAAATTGACGCAGATCCAACTGTTAAACATCAGGAAATATTACCACCACTAAATATTCTTGTCAAAATTGGGAAATAGAGCCACGCATCTGTAAAGCACGCACACGTAACACGAGGAGTTTTACATGCTGCCTAAAGTTTCATGCTGGAAATTTACATGCAACACGCACGCACACACGCAACACCAGGAGTTTTACATGCTGCCTAAAGTTTACATGCACACACGCAACACACGCAACACCAGGAGTTTTCCATGCTGCCTAAAGTTTTACATGCTGGAAATTTGCATGCTGGAGTTTTACATGCTGAAATTAAAGAGGAGACGGAGATTGTTGGTACCTTTAAAAGGGTGGACCTTTTGGACTGAAAAGCAAATATAGGGGAATTGATTCATTGTTTCACCAGCATTAATTATCTCGAGGGAGCGAGAGGGTGCTCAATTTCCCTCTTGGTATGTGTCTGGTGTGGCCATTATCATCGTAAAGATTTCCGTAGAATAAAGTAATCATCCCTGTTCCGGGCAGCCATGGCCCAGACGCCTTGTGTGCTTATTCTGCTGCAGCCCCATCTCCCCCCGTGCATAGCGGAAGGAAAGGAATTAAGGCCCGCAAGCGCTTGAAACGACGACAAAGAGGGGCAGCGTAGACATTGCGGACGTTGGTCGCACAAATGCATATTATAAACCTTGCGAGCTAAAGCGAGTGCTCACCCAACTAAAAAGAAACGAGAACGAAAATAACCGCACACACAGAACGCCTCACGCGATAAAAAACTTCTTACTTCGAAGGCACACGAAGCCTCATAATTGTGCTGCAACGTGGGAAACTACCGCCCCCACGGGGATCTGAAGGGAACTAGCCAGGCGCGTGATTGTAACGCGGGCAAAAAGAAGGCGTATGGAGTTCCTGTTTAGAAACAACAAAATACGCAGAACCCGAGTCAAACATCTTCGCGGTGTGATTCCGCAGACACAAAAGTGTTGTTCTTTGAAGTGATGTGGAAAGCATGAAACCCGCCAGAGCAAACTTGCGTGACCCTCTCCTCTGCGCAGCATCTGTGGTGGACCATAGACACCTGTTCGCATGTCGAGTAGCACCACAATGTTGCTGGGCAAAACAAACAGAACTCACTCAAACTCAATGACAATTTTTCCTTCGTGCTGCACTCCCTCAAGCTTTGACTGTAAAAGCTCGTCTGAACTCAAAATCACTTGTACTCACTCATCCCATACTCATTTTTAATCATGATCACATGCACTTACCTCATTATATCTCGCGAGTACTCGTACCGAAACTGTGCGCACTCGTACTCAATGTGTACTCACTTGTACCCAATCTGTAGTCAGCCGTAATCATCTGTGCTCACTTGTACTTAATGTGTACTCACATTCACACGTATTGAGAAAGTGTTTCTACTAATTGGTTCTCGCAATCAACAACTTGCATTACCACGCTGCACTACTTCTGTGGACTCGACTTCCAGAGCGTAGCATTTAATTCTCCGGATTCCTTTTCACTATTTGTGTAACTGATGTATCGTTACGATTCTGAATACCCAGAAACAGTGGCTTCAGCGTGCGTTTACATGAAGCAGCCTCCCGCGCCTGGAAATGAGGCGCGCGAATGCTCTCGCCCACGAACTCAACAGCCGGGCACCACCGGATGGTCATCCGGGGGCAATGTCCTTTTCAGGCAGCCGCTACATTGATATAAGAGATCTCTTCGAGAGGCACGCCTTTCCAGACAGCTGTTTCCGGCACCTCACAGCACACTAACACCAACGGCACTGAGCTATACTTCAACAAATACACACCGCTATGCTTCGCACTCTTTACATGATAAAACAAATTTCGAAAAATGGAGGGTACCCAACAATGTCCCCACTGCGGGGAATACCAGGACATGTATCACACACTTTGCGCATACACCCAAATCCCGGTCCCCCGCCAATATCTCACGTCACCTACGGAACTGGGAGGAGTGGCTGGCCGACTTAACCGCTCAAGGCCAGGGACACCTGCTGGAACGGGCAGAGCTGGCCCTCAGCCTCATACCCGAACCCTGGACTAGGGGCACCTTCTTTTAATAAAGTTATCCTTCTCTGTCTCCTCCCGCGACCCTTCGTACGAACAATTTAAATGGCGAAAAGCCCGCGAAACCACGTATTTGCCCGGGATTTCACTATGGCAATCCTATGATGAGCGGTTGCCGAGAGCGGGAAGACAGGCGGGGAAAAGGGAATGGAGAGACGCAAGCTTTCACCCTTTAAGACCTACTTTTGCCGTACTTTAGAAGGCGCTATGAAAGCGTGACTCGTGCACGCACATCGAGCCTCCAGTTCGTAATCAAACTCACAAATTTGTACTCGCAAGTACAGTACCCATAAGCACTACACACGAGTGGATGCACTCGTGGCTACTCTACTATGAGCAGAGTGGTCACGGGTATTGTACTCATGAGTACTACTCACGTGTGCATGTACTCGGGAGTACAGTAGTCGCGAGAACTGTACTCACGAGTGCATGCAATGGCGACTGGTACTGATAAGTATTTGTTAACGAGTATATGTACTCACATCTGAACTTACTCGTCGTGGTAGTACTCACTTTTGCTGAGTCTTTACTCACTCAACATCTAATTCAAATTTTTGTTTGGGTCATCGACTCACCCATTAATTTGATTGCAAATTGAGCACAAATGCGTGCACTCAAGAGTGAAAACGCCGACCTATACTACAGAATACATCTACCCTGCCACACAACCCAATGCGTGGCTTATGCCGAAATCACCTTGTCCTCTTTCATCGCCGGTTTACTATCCTTGGTTCTCTCCAGCTTGCCCTTTGAGCCCTCAACTTGTTCTTTCTATCGAAATTTTTTTGCCATTTAATATTTGGATGGTATAAGCTTAAAAACAAAGAAATGAGGTTGTGATGCAAAGCAATTTACAAGCATCACACCTAATTAACACCGGAAAATAAAATTTAAATTTACAGCGGCGAAAATTTTCGCGTCGCTTTTACTACATTTTGGAAAGCAGTTAGTGCACATACAAAACAGCAAAAGTCGTATTGCAAGTATTAATAAATTTGCATCGATGTCATCAAACTAGAACGTTAGTTGTTATGGTCAAATTGATCAGTTTTCTCTTCACGGCAATGCCTCCTCTTTCTAGCGGTCAGATTTAGCACAGAACGAACAGTGATGACATCAATTGAAAACGGCATCTCTGAACAACGATTTCCAAGAAAACTAGCCGTTTTGGGTTTGTTCTGAAATTGTTAGAAGTGTTTTGGTTTGGTGTCCTGAATATGGGACGCCAGCGCTCAAAAACTCCGGCGTTCGACCACAGTCTGGATGTCGCATAGTCATCATGACACAAGCCGCCGATTTTACGACCGGCGGACTCCCGTCACTCCGTACCAGTACTTTTTCATAGCCGGCTCTCTCTGTGGATGGGGTGAACCGTTCTCGCCTCGTGACTTGCCCGTTCTCCCTACACGCAGCACTCCATGATTCATTTTCTCGGCAGGCGCTGTCCATGGCCTGACATTTCCACACATGAGGCATATACCGCCTTAGAATTAAAGCGTAGCACTCATTGCAACTTATAAACAAGGCTATGAGAGCTAGTTCATGCAGGCAAAAACGTTTTAGGAAACACACACCAAATATTCCTCTCGAACGATGCTCAAGAACGGGAACAATATGATTCATTGTAACTCCCCGCGGCACTTTGTTCGGGCGCTGAACCGATCGCCATGAAATGAGACCCCGCAGAAAACTTCAACTTCATCTCTCAACGCATTGATGGCATGACGGCGCCTACTCTCTCGTTCGTCCACATTTGTTTCGAAGCGGGCCATTCACAGGAACAAGAACTGCGCTTCCCCGAGTAATCCCTGCCACCTGACGGCGCGTCGAATTTCTAGCGTTCTTTCTAGTGCGCATACGTCCGCGAGATGGCGAGAGCTGTCTGGGACGCTCTCTTTCCTCCTCGATCCCAACGAGTTGTTCGACCTCTCCCTTCTATATAAATTCATGCAGCCATTTGTTCTTTTTGTACGTGGCTCCTTGTGACATTAGGATTCGCCGCAAGTGCATTGAGTGTGTTAAAGGCATAATCGTAAATAGGTTAATTTAATTGTTACTTCCATGAGAAACAGTTACCTACTCTCTTGGTTTTTACGGGCTTTCCGGTGACAATTTTGTTGTAAAGTTTACTGATTTGGCGTCTACTATAAATGATTTTTTTTAATTTTCGTAGAAATTTAAATAAGCTACTCCGCTCCCCAGTCCACAAAGAATGTAAAGAATGCTACTACGTGATCTTTCTTGGTGTTTCTTGGATTTATTTGAGTAGTTTTGCAATGGGGCACACTGCATAAGTTTAGGAGGCAGATGAAGGGCAGGAAGCAGCACTAAATGACCGCTTAAAGGGACTAGGCGTAAACGTAAAACTGTATTTGCGAATTTTCTGAAACACAGGTTTGCGCTGTTTTCATCCGAATGCGACGGAAAACGAAAGAAAACCGACAGGCTTGAATCAGTTTTTCTACCGTGTGCGGATTTCAGAAGGGACGGCCGCGCACTCTTACCCTTGTAATATTCATACGCAGTAAGGCAATACTAGAAATAATTCGTCACTGCGCAGTGAAGTGTACACCCATCTTGAATAGAGGAACAGACATAGAAAGATGCTGTTGTCGGTGCAGCACATTGAAAATAAAAGGTCGCGTAAATTCATGAAAGAAATCAGATACAAAAATAGGTGAAGTGTTAACACTGGACGTCTGCTGGGGATGACTGATGGAAATATATAAGAACGTGACCCCTTTCATGGATAAGAACAATTTTGGGAGGTACTGAATAATTTCGCGGGAAAGAGAATTTTTCTGTGGTCACAGTAAAAACTAAAAGTGCATTGTTATGCAGATGTATTGAATTTTAATCTATATTGAAATTACACCCCATCGCAATCTCATTCTTAAATGCTAAACAAAACATGTTCAGAGCATCCCACGAAAGCGGGCTCCGCTAATAGTTAAAGCTTCATGCTCAAAGATTTCGAAGATATAAAGTTAATAATGGTGGTATTCGAATATTTCACAACGTCAGTTGCATGACGTTTTACATCGTCTTGGACAGTCGGCGTAACTACCACTTGAAATATATTATACATCATGTGTACTTCTCTGTTTTCCTTTTATTTATGTGTATAATAAAATAGGGCAGTATATTATATATGTACTAGCCGCATTCACCGTTGCCGTTTCAAGCAATGTACTGTGTGCCAGATTTGAATAGAAATAAACTTTTAAATAGATTGTTATCAGGGTGAACAAAAAATATCAGGCTTGCCAGAAAACTCTTTGACTATCCACAAACTTCGGCCAAGTGAGTAACGGCTACGCACTCTTGTAAGAGAGTGGAAACGTTGTCGACAAAATACTATATGACATACACCGGCATGTGGAGATATTTTAAACACTCCACATGTACCCTGCGTAACCAGCTTCTGTTTATTTTCCCTTCTATATCATGAACATTTCCAAATAAACCGCTAGCGTTGCCGCCAGTTTGTATGCGCATGAATTACGTTCGACATATCGAGAGCCCAGTACGAACCAGCGATGCGATAACTCGTCGGGTATAATCCGCACGAAATCTTCGAGTGCCACATGGAGTCCACAAGTGTGAAATGTCCTTCCTGCAGCTGCATTCTAAACAAAAAGTAATGTTGCGTAGTAGAGCAAGAAATATCGCGTTCCTTCTCCATGTAGTTGAACGGGCTGTGGAAGATAAAAGTCGTGGTACAAACATTTTTTATAAATTTTTATGTAGTGAGGAGTTAGCGAATGTCTCTTACTACTTGAGGTCACGTCAAACTCAGACACAGTAAATGACAGGTAGCAGCAATAAGTATTGCTTTATTGTCTTCTATATTCCAGAGCCGTTTCCTTCATTACTTTCTGTATTTTCCACCGACGGAGCCAAAACATCATGACACTGCAATGGAGTACAACGAACTTAGCGGACGAACAATCCACCATCTCGGACCGTGGCAAGAAATGTTAGTCAAACGACGCCAAGTGAAGCAGCAGGGCTACTCACCGATCATTGAACCAGCACCAAGTAAGCCTACTCGAGTTCCGCTTGCCCCGAGACTCCCAGAATCTGACTTTAAAGTCATCTATCCACGACGAGACAGGCTACGCCTGGCATCCTGGAGCGACCGCCAAATTACGGCAGGGGTACAGCTGGCAAGCAAAATACCAGAGAGAGTATTTAACCAACAGGTAACCGTGCAGGTGCAAGCTATCCAAAACCTCATTGTCACCAGTACCCCAACGAGGAGTGTGCTGCCGCGCTATGCAAGGTCACGTCCATCATTCTGGGTGCCGCCACATACAATCTCCAGCCATATTTAAAACATTTTCCCGGGTACGGTGCCGGGGTGTCATCCACGGACTAGACCCTGGAACTACCACCGAACAACTGCCCTACATACCTGCATCGTCAGGACCACGGATAGTGAAGGCCAGAATACTTGGCCAGTCAACATCAGCAGTAGTCACTTTCGTGGGCCCGCATGTGCCGTTTTTCATCAGAGCACATGGACTTCACACTCGCTGCCGGCCTTACCGACGGTCCATACAGTGTTGTACGTTGTGCGGCGACATCAGTCAACCGGCGGGATGTATGCCCGACACCGGATGTGACCGTCTGTGCCCAATGTCACGAGCGAGACCCTTCATCCGAGCACACATGCACCCCAAAGTGCAAATTATGTGGCTTCGCACATCTCACGGCTAGCAAAGAGTGCCGCCAGAAGCTTCACCCGCCACCGCCACCTCTGCATGTCCGCGAACACCTAGCCAGGACCGCGGTAACCTACCAACGACAGCCCCAACAACCAGCTGCTCCCACCCATCCGCCGCCTCCGACCCCGATTCACGACAACGCTCGTCGCCAGTACCACTCGTCGCAACACATAAGCTGGTCTTCAGTCGTAGCACCCGAATTTGTCGCCCCACAAGACTTTCCCCCATTGCTTTCACCCAAAATCCCCGCGCCTGACAAATGCCCCCGCATTCAAGAATTAGAGCAAGAAAATGCGCAACTCCGGAAACAGTTAGAAGCCAGCCAGCCCGCACAGAACAGCCCGAGCGCCGGATAGAAGACCTGCTAGCTAATCTGCAAAAAATCACGCCGGCACCGGGAGAGGGCACATCATAAGTTACGCCTGCTTCAGCAGTAATGCAGCAACCTTGCGTGCCAACCACACCGTCGGATGTCGGAAGGCTAGAAAACCGTATTCGCGAGATTGGACAACAAATGGAAAGTCGCATAACTGCTATAGAACAACGACAGAAGCTCATGAAACTGTGAGAAGGAAGAATCGTAGGAAACAAAAGACCCCAGGCCCCAGCAACCCGCCTAGCACAATACCATCCGACGATGATTTCGAACCATGGGAAAGCGGGGAACTATAAAAGCTCCCCTATACAACCAACAGTGATTTGGCAGTGGAATTGCCGATCGTATAGAGGCAAGCGAAATTCCTTATCTCATTTTTCATCACTACATACACCCACAGTAATCTCTCTCCAAGAAACAGGCACCAAAAAAGTAACGCTGATGGGATACAACACGTACTCTGCAGAGACAAATTTGAAGACGGCAACCCTAGTCCGTGCAAGCGAAACAGCGCAGTCACACACCCTCCCCACTACAATGGACTACACATTTGTTGAGCTACTTCCGAACAAGAAGACGCAAACCAGCCTATTTATTCTCAACATTTACAGTAAGCCATCATCATCGCTCGGAGACAATCGATCGCGTCTTCAAAATCACGAAGCAACGCACGAAAGGACACGCTTTGATTATTGTCGGTGATTAAATGCCCATCACACCACCTGGGGCTATCAGCGTTATAACAAAAAAGGGCCAGCAACTCCATGACGCCATCCGGAACAATAATCTGCATTTATGCAATGCAAGCGACACTCCTACGAGAATAGGGAATAGTGTCTCCAGAGACACTTCCTCTGACCTGCCTAACATACGGCATTAAAGATATCATCTGGGAATGCCTAGAAGAAACACTCGGCAGTGACCATTATGTCATTCAACTGCACCTTCCGCATCACAACACCCCACCACAGAGAATAGGAACTCACCGCTTCACCGATTGACGAATATTCCGAGAAACAGCTCCAACGAACCCCATTGGTGACATTGAAAATTGGACTGGAGAAATGTTGGAAGCTCTAAAAAGAAAACTAAAGAACTGCCGATCACCCAGGATTGTCCCGCCGTAGATGCCCACCTACTGCACCTTTGGGAGGCCCGACGAGGGCTAACAAAACGATGGAAAACTCGACGAACAAATCGAAAATACGCTCAGAATAGCTCGACGAACGCAAGAAGCTGCAGACTATGCATGTAAACATAGCCAAGAAAACTGGTCTGATCTCTGCACGAAACTGCAAGGCACACGCGGCACCCGACGCACGTGGCATCTTCTTCGATCCATAATGGGAACTAAGGTAAGTAAATCAGTCACAGCCCACTTACTAAAACGTCTTATCCACAACTACGACGGCACGGAAGAAGATCTCCTCGAGGAAACCAAGAAACCATGGCAAGACGTTACTAGTCCGACCCTGTCCCCTCTTCAGCCATACACCGGTGCTCCAAACCCTGAAATGGACAGCCCTTTCACCCTAGTGAAATTAAAGCAGCGGTAGGAGGTTTAACGAGAAATACTACGCCCGAGAAAGACAAGATTCCAAACAAGTTGCTTCGTTAGAGACCTTTCTAGACTACATTATTGAACATTGGACAACCGGCAATATCCCTCCTGAGTGGAAGCATGCAGATATTACCTTGATACCGAAACCTGGAAAACCGCTAACCCCTGCTAACCTGCGACCTATTTCCCTCACTTCTTGTGTTGGAAAGGTACTAGAACATATGGTTCAAAATCGCCTCTCCCCCTACATTGAAGATAATGGGCACTTCCCAACACCATGTACGGGTTCCGCCCCCACTTGTCCACACAAGACATCCTTTTGCAGGCGAAGGAAGAGATCATTGACCGGCTTTCTAATACACACAAGAGGTGCATCCTGACCATGGACATCAAGGGCGCCTTTGATAATATCAGCCATCAAGACATCCTTGAAAGACTAATTTCTATCAACTGTGGGCAACAAATGTACGACTACGTCGCAGACGTCCTGACTGGGCGCACAGCAACAATAGGAATCGGTCACCTTCGCTGGACAACATTCAGGACAATACCCAGGGGCACCTCTCAAGGATCGGTGATATCGCCGCTTCCTTTCAACATAGCGATGAAGGACCTTCCCCCTCTTCTGGAAGACATCCCGCATCTCCGGCGCGCACTGTACGCAGATGACCTCACCCTCTGGACCCCCACAGGATCTGTAGGTGAGCAGCAAGATGCTATGCAAAAGCCATAGAAGAGGCGCATCTTTATCTGCGGGCTAGAGGTCTCGAATGCGCACCAGAAAAGTCAGCACTCCTTGCTCTCAGTAGTGGGGCGGCTCAACAAAAGAAGCGGTGCATTCCGGATCCGAAATGCACACAGCAGAAAACCCAGTCCCAAAGGTATCCCATCTGCGCATTTTGGGACTTAAAATCCCCCAAAATGGATCAGGCCTCCACGGTGGCGCACCCACGAGGGGTGTTTTGGGGGTTGCAACCCCCCCCCCAGATGTCCGTATACCCAACCCCCTCCGCACGCCTCTCCCACCGAACCAAAACCGAAGCTTACCGAGCGCAGTGCCTATTTCGGAAGCTTTTATTATTGGACATTAGCAGTTAAATCTCGAAGAATATTGTATGACCGGCATTAAAAAATAAAACTAGAGCACGAGCTTTTCGGATTGTGCTTTTAAGACAGTGCGGACCAACTTGCGTATAACTTGAAGTAGTTTAGAGAAAAGAATGAGAAAAAATTTTAGTGACACAAAAAGTGTCCCTGGACAGGAATTTCTGAATGCTTAAGAATTCCTGGGGGTTTTAAATGATTCCGTAGACCCCCCCTCCCTCCTACGGCACGCATCATACCCCACGCTAAACCGCAAATAGCCGCACAATCTTTGTAGGGTCAGATTATACCACTTTCTGAACTTCTGTGAGGAACTTCCATCACGAGATTTGAATCATTCGTCGCCTTCTAGAAAAAAAAAGATGCTAAAATTTCTCATAGGTTGGGACTCAGTATTGTCGAGCTTGCCTTCTGGCCTCAAATCAAATCTAACTAGATCAGACTGAAGTTGTTTTATTTCATTTGAAAGCCTAAACATCTGTTTTTCCTTCAATAATAAGCATTGTAAGAGCCCCCCCTCTACGTTGAAAAGAAAAAAAGGTTCGGTTTTCCTTTATATATATCGCCTGAGTTTGTAACGTTATAGTGAGGAAGACAGCAATGCTTCGTGCGCAGTTACGAAAACCTGTGATCACGGATAACAATGATGTTTTGTTGAATAGGCTTTAAGAAATATGTGTTAATTTGACTGTTCAGTGCAAATTGTGCCAGCCTATACGAACAGATTTCGTGCTTTACTCCTGGCTTGACTTCACCAGTGAAGAAGGCATTAATTGTATTTCCTCCCCAAACTCATCTCCCGTCATTCCTTCCTTCCAATTCTACTTCCAAACTTGGCTCCGGGGCTTCGGGCAATGGCAAAAGGCTTCGTGTATCTTTTTTTTTATGTGAAGGTGCATTCCATTATTATATTCCATTCTGCAGGCGAATTGTATTGGTTATGGCGGCTGATTTATTGCGTAATTTGTTCGCGTAAAAAATAATAAATACTCGGCCGCTCTTTATAGTTTTATATATTTATTCTTTGTGGTTATTTTTTTATTTTTTGTATTACTTACGTCTGTCTTTACATTTGTTCTTTTACATTTTTACATTTATATATTATCATATTTTATATTTGTTGTGAAAATTTCAAACCCCCCCAACACAAAAATCCTGGTTGCGCTAATGGGCATCCACACCATGCCCCACTACAAAGGACGCTCAGTCAATTGGCTCACCTAATACACCGCGTATCAAATCGCCGATTTGGATTGCAAGAGTCGGACACCTTGCGCATGGTGCAGGCAATACTAGTCAGCCGGATGGCGTACGGTGCGCCTTACTTGGCTCTCAGAAAGAATGAGAAGGCAAGAATGAATGTCTTTATCCGCCAAGCCTATAAGACAGACATAGGATTGCCCTGCAAGACATCGACGAAAGAAGAAAGAAATTGCTTCAACTTGGATTACACAATACCTGGGAAGAGATAGAGGAAGCCCATCATACCTCTCAAATTGAACTCCTCAAATTAAAGCCAACAGGACGCGCGACCCTAAGAAGATTGCACTATAAAACGCCGCCAATACAAGACCACAAGGTTAGGATTCCCCTACTTATTCGACAGAACATCAGGGTAAGGCCACTACCACGCCACATGCACCCAATTTACAATCGAGCTCGCCGAATCGCACGAGCCAGGGCCATGGACATAAAGTATGGGCGAAACCCGACCACAAGGTACACTGACGCGTCTCCTTATCTGCAGCGACCAGCGCACGCGGTATGCGTCACCAATTCAACAGGGCAAGAAGTGACCTGCCTCACCGTCCGTACAACGCAGACGGAAAGCGCAGAGGAAGTGGCTATTGCTCTAGCCGCAACGACTAGCCAGGACGCAATCACAGTGCTTACGGATTCGCAAGCAGCGTGCCGCAGCTATCTACGTGGACGCATCTCCAAAACAGCCCTCCGCATCCTCGAAACCAAGGTCAGCTACCCGAAATAGAAATCGTCTGGGTACCCGGACACACATCCCTCGCCGGTAATGAGGCGGCCCATGCCGCTGCCCGCGCGCACGTACACCGGGCCATTATCTACGAGGGACAAACATCGCCTGCTGCTCCCAAAACAGAACGTCTTGTCAAATATGGAGACATTCTGGCCCACTATCGCCAAGCAGAAAAAAAAATTCCCCGCATTTCCCCGAGGGGAAGAATGTGAAAGTGCGAATGCACGAGTTGAATTTGCGCGGTTCGGTAATGTTCGCGAAAGAGATATCACACACACACACACAACTACAAAGAAAGAAGATGCATTTATTCACAGACACCTATTTGTGTTGTCGTTGTACTTGATTGCTAGAGCGGATCTCAGCTTTGAAATTTTGTGTCAGTACTCCTTTAAGCAGGTGCATTAGCCCTTCTCACGCCCGATTTGGCCAATCCCCCACGTGGGTATGTGCCATGTCAGCGGCCAGGCAGCGCGCGCCCTTCTCCCCCGTTACCAAGGAAGACGAGGAGATTCCTGGCCAATCCCCCACGTGGGTATGTGCCATGTCAGCGGCCAGGCTGCACGCGCCCATCTCCACATTCGCGGACATCGCCGGTGGACGCAGGTTCACGGTCGCTTAAGAAGTGCATTGCACTTAATATTCCCGGCTCCCCATCCCCAGTTATCGAGACAAGAAGCCACCAGCCTGAGAAGGATACAAACAAACTCCTATCCTCATCGCACCCTTCTTCACGCGATCTACCCCACCATATACCCGGCCACCTGCAATTTCTGTCGCTTGCGCTATACCACCAAGTATGGGAGTGCGGACAAACCCCAGGCCTAGCAGTGGGTGGCCTGCCTGAAAAGTCCACACCCTGGGCCCAGCGTATACTGGTGAAGAGGGCCTGACTGCCATCCAAGGCCAGGGCATCCCGGACTAGGGACGCCCCCCACAGGGCGGGTGCCCTAACAGCAGCACCAGCGCTCGTGGAATAAACATTTATTCCTCCTTCTCCTCCACCTAGATTGTACGTGAAAAGGTTTTTTGTTTGAGAAATAAAAGCGTAGCCTATCTGAACGACCCCCGCATCTCAGTTGTTCGAATAGGTCACGATTGTATTGCTCGGCTTGACGCCTGGGCTTGACGCCTTGACGTCAGGCATCGGCAAACAACTGTTAGGCAAGGAAGAAGAAGGCCAGACGGATGAAGAGGAAACGGTGGCTGTCCACCTCTGAGATTACATGTGCCACATCACCTCTGGGGCACTTGTTCGCCTTGTAAGCAAACTTTAATCAGCCCCTAATTGTAACCACCGTTACAGAAGTGGTGGAGGTTCTGAGTACACTATACGTCGTCTTTTGGGCGCATATAGCGCCCGTCAAGACATCCTGGTCACTCCTGTTCACGAGTGCGCCAGTCGCCGCCTCAGAGTTTGGCCTACGGAGTGAGTGCAATTGTTCGATGGTATGCCCAGGATGACAGGACCGAATACCGGCGCGAGACTCACACGTCGTAATCAAGCGCTTCTCCGGTACGTCATCCAGCAACCTTGCGCAATGTATCCTTTTCACTCGGACTCCTTTGAAGATGCAAATAACTGAGTAAGACTGTTTCAACGTGTCACCAACTTCAACGACTGGAACGCGCAAGCTCCACCAACATTTACTTCGCCCTAAAAGATTCGTTCAAACGTGGTTCAAGAACCCCGAAACAACAGTGCCTGCGTGGCAGGGGTTTTGTGAGCAGCTACTTGCGACATACGTTAACGTCGATCATAAAAAGTGCTGAAGCTGCGCTACAAGGCAGAATCCGACACCCCAATGAGTCAGCCGCCATGTACGCTGAAGACATGGCGGGCTTGCTTCGACGCGCCGATTCCGTGTACCACGTCCGAGTTTATTGCTGCGGCGGAGCTGTAGAACCGGCACTTCAGCAAACATCACTGCGGCGGTACCACAGAGCCGAAGCTAGTATCATCAGCGCAAACTGCCTGACAGGTATGGGGGGCACCCTCGACAACCTTCGGGAACTGGCCAAGAAAATCGCGCCAGTAGACATCCAGGCGCTGCGTATCAACCGAGGTTCACCTCCTACAGTATCCTACAGGATAAAAGAAGAATTTAGGCGAACTCAGCGGATTCCTTGGCGAAGGTGGCGTTCAAACTGCGATAGGATGATTGGAGTGTGGGGAGAAATGCAAGAACTCTCGTTTCCAGGTTCGAACACGAGGAATCGGATTGACGCTTTGGCGTCAGGCCTGAGCAGATAACTGGCAGGCAAGGAAGAAGAAGGCAAGACGCTCTACGGGGAAAGAGCAAGAAGGTAGCTGTCCATCTCCTACATGGCGAGTAGCACATGGTCTCTGGGGCCCGAGTTCGCCTTGCAGATTTTCATTAGTCCTCACTCGTAGCCATGCTTATAGTACATTACAATGCGCTGATTATAGGCAGATATGTAGCCAGAACCGTCTCCGCCACCACTTCAAAGACCATCACCGGCATTATTTTGTCGGTCCGTCTGTTGATTTATCCCGCCCGGTCGTAATCACAGATAATGACGCAGCTTTATTTGTCCTTTGATTGAAATTTGTTAGTCCTCTTGCGGCAACTTTTGTCATACTGGTTCCGTATAAGGTCATAGCTGGGGCCACGGTATACACGTTCTGCCTCAGTTCTCATCTCACTTTGTAGGAATACACAATCTCCGTAAGGCAATGTAGGTGTATCGAAGTGAGATTCCAGCCTATTTAGTCGAATTCAGGAGGACAGCGTCACCCATATACGTTTAGCGTGTGAGTGCAAATACCGCCTGTTTTTTTTTTCAAGTGAAGGGCACTTTATTGGCTCGCTTTGTCGTCGTAGCTCGCTAGCGGTTGATGTCAAGCGACTGCCGGAATCAGGCGGTGCAGCGAGATAAGGGACCCAAGTAGAGCCTGGTGTACCGTTATCAGGGAGTCACGCTGAGTCTTTGAAAACCACGCGGATTAAATAGTCATAACCGTTATGACCTCGTTAACCACTGGCGCTTGTCATACATCCCCCCGTTGTTTATAGCACAGAAAACTGCAAGTACTCTTAAGACAAAATCTGTGTGTAGAACTGGCAGCCCCCCGCGTTCATTTAGTTAGGAACACTGGTTGGGAAGTTTTTACGATAGTAGGCAAAAACGTTGCTATGCAAGAAAAACATGGCGCGTTCTAAATGACGCATAAAGCTCAAGCCCCGCAAGAAAAAAAAAACAATCCCGCGTCCGAAATTACAAAAAAGAGCTCCAGCATACGAAATTAAAGCAAGCACAAAACAAAACAGTATACCCCCCCCCCCCCCGGGCCCAGTTTAAGGCAGGCGGTGAGCGAGCACTGCGATGATGGGAAATTTGAATTGCATGTGAGACACGGTGACGAAGAGCGTGATGGGTGGCAGCAGTGAGCGGATAACGGCGCCACAGCCCATTACGGCGAATCACTGCTCTGCACTTCCGATAGCTTTGACATTGAGTGGTACGGCTTTATTTTTGTTTTTCATTCCAAGATTCGCATCACTTTCTATGGCTGCTTATAATGCCATTTTACATTTTGGACAGCAATCTGTATGAACTAGCAGATAAACCACTAGAGAAGTGCCATCATACTTTTTGGCTCTTGGGCAAGTTTTTTCCGGATGCCCGCAGCTTCAAAAAGTGAACACATTAACATTCTTGTTGTGCATCAGACATAAAGTGGAGTTCTAATATTCTGTTCCCTGTTATTAGGTATTTTTACATCTAAACTTACACGCCTGAATGTCAATCCCAAGTGTCGCTTCTGCGAGAAAATCATCATTGCTTTTGTTGCCACGAAAGTGTGAATGTCATGTAGTAAGCAACAAAATTGTCGATGGAACTCGCAATTGGGAATGGCAGTTCTCCCAATGCTCACACACTGTTGCATACTCGCAGACATACCTGCAGTCATACAGGCCACAGATTTCGCAGAACAGATTACATTTCGCGCAAGCACCAAGACTCGTGCTATTTTTCCAAACATAGCGTTCAGATTAATTTCGTTGTGAAAATCTTACACGACCTTGCATGGCACAACCCCCTCGCAAGCTAATCTTCTTTTTCGTCTAGGGTAAGCCAGTATTATGTTGTCATACACCTTACTTACCCTTCAGTTTTTCCGACAGTGGCCCTCCATTCCAGAAGAGCGTCGGGTGTTGCATTTACACATCTGGCAGCTATTCATGGCCACAGCGTTCCCTATAGGTACAGTCTTATACTACCTTCTGTCTAAAGAACGAGTGGGCAAAAAGGACACCGTGATGATGCATGACAGAAAAGTGCCCTTTCCTCTGCGTGAGAGTCCGTCTGTTTTAAAAGAAGTGTGACTCTGAAAGGATCATACATTTACAACAGTATAATCTGCGTTAGCTACACGCAGCGATGCCTATGACTAACATGGAAAATTTGGCACGTTTAGATTGTAAAACTTGGTTCATAGTTTTTGTCATACCATTATAGTTTTTGGTTGAGCCAACCCTAAACTCAGGGTCTGCCAGTGCTTTTTCACAAAACGTGTATCTGTAATGACGGTTATTCGATCTCCTATCACTCTTGGCACAATGACTTCGCCTAAAATTAACGCTGCTCCGTTCATTTCTCAAAGGTGCAGGTACGCCTTCACTTCAACGAGAAAACATCCTGAGACTGATGACAGTGCTTCGCTTTCCGGTCTTTCAGCAAAGGCCACGTCTCTTCCTACGAGAGCGTAGTGACGTTTCTGCTTTGATTCCGCAGCGAAGCTACGACATAGCGGCAAAACAGGTCACTTTAGCGCTGCACAGGTGTTCCCATTGCAACCGCGTTTCTATTCGAAGTATGCAAAGAAAAAGCTGTCTCAACTTTTTATTCGAACATCATCTCTATTGACCTTCTGTGTGCCACCGAATCATTTCTTGACTGCTTCTCTAGGATCACGATACCAGAACATATATTTTTTCAGATTTCTTGGTTGACTGCGGGGTTCAACCTGCGGACTCTACGCAGACAATAAGACGCGCTGTAGTGGAGGGCTTCGGATTAAATTGGACCCCCTGGGTATCATTCACGTGCGCCGATATATCAAACACACGGGCGTTATCGCTTTTCGCCACCATCAGAAGAGCGGCCGCCGCTACCAGACATCGAACCCGCATCCTCGTGCTCAGCAGCACAACGCTTTGTTATGACCGGGGTGCGAACCCGGCGCAGCCAAGCACTGCCCCGGCACACATAAGCACGGACATTGTCGCTAATTAGCGCGTTCGTCGGTATGGGCTCGCGCCACGTGTCAATCCTCATTGAATACAGCGGTTCATCAACTCTGTGTGAACCGTGCTCCTTAACTTCTGAGTGACTTTAGCGGAAACCAGCAGGCGAGGCCGGGCACGCGACTTCCTGACCCATCCCCGCACGGGCGATTCTGATGAAACAGCAGAGACGATTTCCGAAGCGCAGGCATGAAATCTAATCAGTGTGCCTCGTGAGTCAAGCCCCCGAGGCGCACATCGGTCCTGGGAAAAAGGGTCTTCTCGTACCGGCGGCACATTCGCCTCCTCTCCCTCGTGGTCGTGCTCTTTTCCCTCGTGGTTGCGTGGGCAAGCAACCAGAACGGCTTCGCGCGATGTCAGTGCCAATGTGCGTGAGATTGTTGGTCTGGTATTAGACAGACATTTCGGAGTTGAATTCCAGAGGAGAGCTCTAGGGACTCTTGCTTGAACAAATAGGCGGTGTTGCGAGCCACCGAGTGTTGCTGCTGTTGCTCTTGGGGTTGCTTGTGTTGCTGTTGGTGTTGCTGGCACAGCAGCCAATCTTGTACTCATCGTGTAAATACGTATATAAACGTTTTTCTCCATCAGCAATATCGGTCTCTTGATCGACGTCTCAGGTGACCAGTCACTCTACCAAGATGGATATCGAGAATTCGGGATTGAAATCGCAACAACTGGTAGCAGCGGCGGGATTAGACGACCCAAGTAACAACTGGTGGCAGCGATTGGATCGGACCACTCAAGTCACAAAAAATTGGCGTCAGGGGAGGGGGGGGGGGAGGTTCAAACCATCAAAGTCGATACAGCCTTGGCCAATGAACCAGTGCGGTGGGGAGATATTTTTCTCAAATGCGAAACATAAGCTCCCGCTTTAAAACGAACGTTGTTTAATTGCTTTGTTACAAAATAGCAATAGCAAATTATTTTGGGAACTTGCACGTTGCAGAATGCTTGAACGGGCAATTATTATGCTGAGCCTAACCCTAGCTTCGTATGACTATCGGTAGCTGAAAAATTTAAAAATTACAAGTACAACTTGCACCCCGAAATTGTTTTTGGCGATTCAAAGGGTATGCAAAACAATATTTGCGTATGTGACGGTCGCTGAGTCGATAAGCGCAGTGAACTGAACCAGTTATGAGTTAAATCGTGAATTTTCAGCATGTTTTCTAATAACACTATCAGTCGGTTCAGCCTACATTGAAACGTAACGCACCAAACCACAGCCTCTGGTGCATTGAATACTAGATCCTTCATGATCAGCCTACCGGACCACCCCAAAAACTATCATTTTGTAATTAACTAGAGTTAAGACCCCTCTTCGGATTCACAGTTTGAAGGCGTAGTATTTTACCTTGCCCATTAAGAAAATTGTATTTTCTCAAAATCAAATAAGTGCGTATGCTCGTTTTGAACTCACCGCTTAAAATTTACCAACATAGTGCGGGTTGTTTTAAGCCTGTAGCGGGGGAATCGAGTATTCTAAAATCTTGTTAACTTTATGCGCTTGCAGCCAAGTTTTTAGAGACAACTGCGGAGGTGTTATGAACCACGGTGAGACAACTAACGAAATTCCCATTTTGGCGAGTGTTGTTGTTGTTCAAAACCTTTATACAGAAAAAGTTGAGGAGAGAGAGAGAAACAGGAGTGGTGGGTGTCCATCTTATTCAGGTGCCCGCGTGCCATCGCTGCAGCCTTCGCCCGATAAATTAGGGCTTTCTTGTCTTCGAGTTACCATATTCGCAACGCCACCTTCCATCGCTCTATAGTAGGGGGAGGCGGTGGTGGTGAGTTCAGTAGGCACATCCAGAGAAGGTGAAGTGTCGTAGTGGCAAAGGTTAGGAGTGTCGCAGTGGGAGTGTCGCATCGGAGGTGGAGGAGAGGTGGTGGAGACCGACATGGTTTTGGTAGGTGGAGCTCGGAGTATTCGCCAGGTGCAGGAGTCGGAAACGGAGAGCGAAAGGTAGGCACGGCGAAGGTTCGTGGGGTGGACCTGTAGTGGTGCAAGATGCGGTGTAGGTTTGTAGGAGGGGGCTCAGAGAAGGTGGACCGTGGTCGCGGTTTGGACGGGCGGCATCGTTGGGGGTACCCAGGTAAGGAGATCGCGGGCCGCGGGGTGAGCCACTTTGTTCGCAGGGAGGGAGGTGTTGCTGAGTGTTCTCATAACTCGTGTAAAGGGGAGGGTAGGGCGTTGCATAGGATGCGGAGCGCCTCGGTGGAAACTCTGCCCTAAGCGTAGTGGCGGAAGGCAGTTTGCGAGTCCGTGAAAACCGTGATAGCTTCAAGGGCTTCTTAAGCCGTCTTCGTTCATTCTGCATGCAGGTTGGAAGTAATAAGGGCGGTTGCGTCTGAGCGCACTGCGGCGGCGGTGTTTGCCCGTTGTCGGGCGTAGGGAGGGGCGTCGGTGTAGATATTAGTTGAATCATTGCTGTGTTTTCGAAGCAGGAGACGGGTTCAATGCTCTCGTCGTTTAATATTGTATGTGGGGTGCATATGGCGAGGGATTGGAAGCACACGGATGTTCGCGCGTAAAGCAGTGGGTATTCAGGGGGTATCGAGAGCTTGCGCCACATGTCGACCATCCTTATTGAGCAGGTGTAACCCGTTTGGGTGAGCTGCAGTCATTAAAAATGCTGGTTTATCTGGGCTTCTGTAAATTCGGTTACAGTGGGATGGAGGCCGAGTTGCAGTAGCTGTTCGTTCGAGGTGTAGTCTGGGAAGCCAAGCGCTCTCTTGTAGGATTTTAGAATTAGAATGCAAAGTTTGGCATGCTGTTTTGCTTTGAGGGCGGGGTAAGAAGCTTCGTATGTGACCCGGCTGGTTATCATTGCTTAGGGAATGCGGCAGGTGTCGGCCTCTTTGACGCCGAGTCCTCGGGAACAGATTTGTCGTATCAGGTGCGTTAGTTGCGAAACAATAGTTTGTAGTCACGGGAGATACGCAGCTCCTGAGCCGTCGTGGTGATTGTGGAACACAAGATTGCGCAGGGTCATTATTTATTGGCTATCACTTGGCCGTTGATGGATATTCTGGGAACAGGCGTCGCCTTTGGGTGTCGTCTTCTGGTCCTGCTCCAGTGAACGAGGGCGGCAATAAAACTGTCCTCTTTGTGGCCTAGCCCGTGACTCTGGCTACGAAATGACCACTTCAATGTTTGCTTTTACCGTGTATGATGAATAATAGGTAATGTGTACTGGTATTACCACTGAGACAAATGGTGACATAATGCAAGCTGCCGGTGAGAGAAGCACGTTGCTCGATTTCTTTCTATAATACCGTAGTGAAAAAAAAAACACATTTTGCTTGCCCCTCTCAAGCAAGAGGGCGTAACCTAAAATGTGAGTAATTTACTTGTGCTTTGCAAATTTTGTTCGCAGGCGTTGGGAGTTTTATTAGCAATGTTTGTTTACTCGAGGGCAGTAGGCTGTGACATACTGGAGGCATAGGTCCAAAGAAAATGAGGTCTGCATCGAACGTATTATTTTAAAATAGTTGCTCTGCAGTGCTTTTTATTTTTTTACAGCAACCAAAAGGCAGCCTCTCAGCGCAGTATCCATCAGACGGCGTGCGAGAAGAGTTCTATGGAAATGCATCCAAAGAGGTAATCCCTCAGTAATAAAACAACACCACTAACAGCGCCTTATTTAAAACCAAGACACTGGCATCTTGTTATTTGACGCCAATGAGCAGATGTCATAAAAATTATCTCTGAATTATTTACAGGGAGAAGTTAAGAATATTTACTTCTTTTTGGACAACATATCGTGGTTTTCCGTCAAAAAAGCTAGCCTTTAGTGTTCGAAAACTAACAGAAGCAAAAGGTCACTCGATAAACTCAAGGGCTAATTCTGGTTACCTTAATATGATGCTTGAAACCGCCTGGGCATCAGTAAAACGGAAACGCCACATCTGATGTCTTAAAAGTTTCTTTCCGGGATGTCTGTGTTTCTTAAACGGTCCCATTTACTGTGCCTAAGGTCAGTTCTGGTATTTACTGTTTTGTTGTTACAGCTACTACCAATACGATAGTGTAGGAGAGTGGTACAAAATATTCAAAGGAGAGCAAGTACTCAGTCAGTCACGAACTTTGACTTCATATAGAAAAGAACTTGCATGGCAAACAACGGTAATAACGGAAACGGTTATTCATTATTATAAGGAGTATTTATTAAACTTTTTTTTCGCGCGTGCTTTAATTCGCCTGGGACGGCACATTCACTATGAGCCCCCGGGCAACGAATCCCAGCAAGGCAACAACATACCGCCGGCAGGTTCTCCAATGTCAACATCGGTGGGAAACTCCCCTTGTGTAGACCTCGCCGGACTTCAACAGACCGGATCTGCCCCAGTTCCTCCCCTTGCCCCTTGGACCCCCATGTGCTCTGCTACGCGTGCCATGGCACCAGAGGTCGGCTAACTCACTCATTAGTCCACTCACTCAGACTCATTTGGACTCAAACTCACGCGTGAGTTTGAGTTTGAGTGAGTGCGAGGCTAGTGTGGAATGGGAGTTGAGCTTGAGTGAGTTTGAGCCGAGTGATCCCGACTGAGTTTGAGTCCGATTGAGTTTGAGTACGACTGAGACCTAATGAGTGTTGAGTCCATTTGGAGTTCTGAGTACATTTTGAGTTTGAGTCCATTTTGAGTTCTGAGTTACATTTTGAGTTTGAGCCATTTGAGTTCTGAGTACATTTTGAGTTTGAGTCTATTTTGAGTTCCGAGTGCATTTTGAGTTTTGAGTCCATTTTGAGTTCTGAGTACATTTTTGAGTTTGAGTCCTTTTGAGTTCAGAGTACATTTGAGTTTGAGTCCATTTTGAGTTGAGTACATTTTGAGTTTGAGTCCATTTTGAGTTTGAGTCCATTTTGAGTTCTGAATACATTTTGAGTTTGAGTCCATTTTGAGTTCTGAGTCATTTGAGTTTGAGTACATTGTGAGTTGAGTACAATTTGAGTTTTTAGTACATTTTGAGTTCTGAGTACATATGAGTTTTGAGTCTATTTTGAGTTTGAGTACATATGAGTAGCCTAGCAGGCAGCTATGGTTGGCTGTTAAGTGTCATGCGTCACTGTGGGCTCGGAATTCAAGTTACCTGCGGGTACGCCACCAATCGCGATCTGCATGATCGGTTGGAAGGAGGGGGCGCGGATTTTTTTTAGTTCTTGTTGAATTTTCATGACCATAAGCACTTGCTGTATAACTAATTTTCGCGGCTGGGCGAGTGAGTGATAATTGACTGGTTAGGTCATAAAAAGAGTTTGTCTTAACTTTTCCTCCTGACGGATCCATTAGAGAGTGGGAAAGGGTGGTGGGAAGCACACGGCGGCGCTGGCCGGCTGGTTGGTTCGCCTGTTACTATTAACGGCTTGATATACTAGGGGTCACAAAGGATGAGGTGAGAGCCGGGGGGAATGGGGGCGGGGCGTCCTTATCTGCTGTTTCAAATGAATTAGCTGATTGACTGGGCAGCGCCCATTAAGACAGAATAATGACCAATTAGATTGGGTGAAAAGTGAAACTGATTATGCTAAGGCGTGTAAGGTATCAAATGAAAGGTCCGGAATAACGAAATCACGCGGGGTAAATA
>JABSTR010000915.1:0-66243 GCA_013339765.2 Haemaphysalis longicornis | reverse complement strand
GGATTCGCAAGGGATTCGAAGCTTCGGCGGGGCTAATGTACCGACGTCCCAACATTCACAAATAGTGGCCGCGTTCAGCCTTAAACATTCAACGTCGTGAGGCACATATGACTCTAGGAAGCCTATGTCACAAGACATCTAGGGTTTGCTTCACTAGGATGGGAACGTTAATTGAGCATAAAAGTGAGGGGTTTTATAAGTCCGCGAAGCCGTGATTCACAGCATCAGCCTGAGCGCGAGCAATAAGGCGTTCCGGCTCCCCACCGTAAGCTGGCCAGCTCGCGCTCCCACTGCTGGGGGCAGGGAAGGGGGTTTGGCGCGTGGGCCATACCCACAATGGGGTAGGTCGTGTTCAAGACGAAGCAAGAGGGGCAGTGGTAGGGCTTTAATTGGAGAGGGAGATGCAGTGGAGTACCGACGTCTTGTGATAATTGTTGTTGTGTAGCCGACATGAAATTTGAGCCGCTTGTCTGCTGAGGGAAAAAAATTCTATATTATCAATCTGTTTATTGCGTGAGAAACCACCTATAAGATATATTCCTGTCAAACTGCCCCCTTCGGTTACTCAGAGGATCATTTCAGCTCAATCGCATTACTTGAATGGCTGTGGTGGGAGATTACCACGTGCCATCTATTAAGCTTACGGTGCTTTCTCGATGGCATACGGCTGCACGACTTCAATTGAGAAATAAAAGCCGCATTTTGTTATGCACTAGACCGCAATAAGGCAAGGAAAGAGTTTAAAATTAGAAATAGTATTTTTCATCACACAAACACTAGGCGGTGCAGAATTTGCAAAATCTGCCGTGAAGGAAGACACAAAGATCGTTGTCTTCTGCTTTCTGATTTTTAGACCCCTCCAGGCCAGAAGTTTAAAACGGCCAGCTCGTCATTCTCATGTTATTGATCAGGGCAGCGCGTGCAATCTCTTCGTAAAAGATAATAATGTGGTGGGTCCCACGGCATCTCACAAGGAATGTTTAAACTGTGATTGAAGGTTGCTTCTTCCACAAAAACTAGTTAGTTCTTGGGGCTTGTACCCTCTACTGGAAGACACATTTGTTCTGACGAAATTTTACTCCCTTCGGTCTCTTGCCCGATATGCTCCAGCAACAAGCCAAATTTCTCAAGGAAAGATGTTAACTTGTCATTGGGGTTGGGCTCGTTTCATGTTTTGGGGCACCATCAACATTGTCATTGATATCAGCGATATGAAGCGTAATATTTTTGAGCTGATACATGTTCACAAAATCTAGTGGTTCGTAGCTTCAGAATATCTGAGGGGAATGTACCGACCCGTAGTTTATTTCTAGCGAGAGCACTCACAATCTCATAGCCACTTGCAGCACGTGACATCGCATAGAGCCCAGTGAAAGGTAGTGTGATACTTTTGTAGATTTTCTCGATATCACCTCGATAGCAAACTTCTTTCAAAGAGAGTAGGTGCAGTTCAAAAACCGACTGGAGGAGGCTTTGCGTCACAAGGTATGGTTGGCCGGGATCACATGTCGTTGAGCAAACTCTCAGGTTAAGATACCATTCTCGGGTAACGACTAAATGTAGATAGTTCGGCCCATTAATATATATTTTTAAAACGTTGAACATCCTGCAAGTCGCGAACTATTAGAAAACCTGCCTGTTTAGATGTATGATATTTTTTGCGTTTCAGTTCTATCGGTTTACAGTGAAGCTATTTGTAGCTAGGTATCGGGGCATTCTTGTTTCGCATGGTGAAAACCCCTGGTGCCGAATTTGATGCAAAATCGTTTCATTCTGTGCAAAAACGTTTGCATCTGATATCATTGTACTGACTTTTGAGTAGATTAGTTAATATTCACATATTTTCAACATTAGTATAATATTAGCAAGTTTACAAATGCTTCTCAAACACTTTCGCAATAGGAGCACGAGCATTTTATTTTTTCCTGACTTTGTGAGCGTGTATTTCCTGATTATTAGATAGTTTTTGAAATGTTGTCATAATTTGTGAAAGTAAATTTTGTTTTTATGGATTTTTTCTCCGAATTATTGCTAGGCATCAGTCCGTTTGCATTCGTTATCGAGGTCCCTTTCCATTGAGGAAACGTGATCCATTACAGGAGTCCTTTCGCTGGTTTTCTTGTATACCTCGGGCCTCCGGCCGACACCCTTGAGATTCCTGTGGCCACGATTTGTTTTAGCGACAGATACCTCCGTGAGCATTGGCATTTTTGTTTCATAAGTGACCGTCATCAAAAATTTTGCAAAAAACAACAACATCCAAAAATGAAGCATTTATTCCATTTACTTGCAACACCGATAGCTGAAATTGAGAACAATTGTTGCATGCAAAAACATTGGTAACGAAATGCCTACTACTGCACAATGTCTATATTTTTAGTCAAGGTCCCAAAAAAGTATGTAATAATATCGCTTTTAGAGGCGATGGATTTGTAGATTTGGCAACACGAGTGCTTTCAAGGCTGCTCCACGATTACTGTGCTTCGAGAAAATTCTTGGTAGTGTCTTCATATGTTATGAATTAGCTTTGCCAGATTTTCTCATACGCTGCAGTTTGAAATAGATGTAGTGTTCCCTTTACCTGTCAAATATGTGACAATATTTCACCTGCCACGCCAATCACATTCACTGAAATGCAAAAGCAGTCCCAGTAGGTTATCAAGCATTGCAATTTTAACACCCCTGATCTATTGCAAGTACAGGTATTCACGTCTTGTTGAAGCATGATAGTAACCCCTTGTAGTACAAATCACGTGCTTGCATAAAGGGCTATAACAGTTCCAATCAACTGGCTCCACGAGGTTGTGGGGCACTTAAAGTTTTCTGTGGCAGCGTTTACCTCCAAAAGTAACTCAAAATACAGAAATATTGTAAAATGCCGAAATCAAGAAAAATCTTCCCTACAAGGCTCCATCACAATGGAGGATAGGAGGTCGCGTGTATATCGAGTGCATTTGTTCGTCCCGGCGCCTTTCTGAAGGTGACGCGCATCGGCCTGTCTTTGTTTACACGAGTAGGAATGAGTACAACACCACAAGTACAAAGAACCGCCAGACCAGATTTCACGCCAGCTGTTCCCGAGTTTCTACGCTGTTTTTCAAAATAATAAAACAAAAAAGCGGTGAGTAATAACATTGGCTCGTCAGGGTAAGGGCTCCAACAGCATACTTTTGTTAGGGTTGCCACGAGGCCGGCATGTTATCATGATGCAGTGCGGGAGCGTAAATCAAAACTGGTGCAAGTGAAAGCATGTTTTGACGTGGTTGAACTTATTTGAGGTTAAAAATAGCTGCAAATAAGGAACATAAAAAAACCTAAATCCGCACAACAATATCTCCTGTATATTATACGGTATAAACAGGAATTTACCCTTGATGTAAGACTGGGAAATCATGCTAAGTTACGTAGTAACAAAGAAGGAAAACAACATATCTCTCCCAATACTTTTGTACCTCGCCTTGGTTTGGAGACCTCCAAGCGAATGTGATTTTTTTAACCACTTAACTTCAACGTTTTATTGAAAACTTTCGCTACCTACGTTGATTCTAATTCATGCTTATCGTAAATGCTCAAAGTACAGCTCATCAAAAAAGTTGCGAGTTTTTTTTACCGAAAACGTTAATCCACTGCAGAAGTTCTTGCGCGATTGCAAAATGCTATCGGGCAAAGTTTAACATGTATGACCGATGTTGGTTGTTCTCTTACGGATATGAACGAAACCTGCGCGACGACGTATTTACGCTCACTCAGAAAATCTTTTGCAGTTTTAAAGGATTGGAATTTACCTTCTAATTCTGGATATGTCGACTTTCGAGAATAGGAATACGCTAACAAGACAACTGTGCTACTTCTTGAGAAATAATAAACGTGCCTTTGTGGGAGGAGAAATTGAAGACAAAGTTTCCTGTGATATTGAAGCGACGTGGTGAAGAGGAGGTGTGAAGCACCCCTATGAAGTGTGACATCATCAAAGGGAGACCTTAAAGTTTTGTTCAAAGAAAGCTCGTCTTTTTAATTTAGGCAGAGACAAAGTGGCGTGGAACTCGCAGGATAGATCGAACAGCCGCCCAAAAATGGCGTTGTCGGGTATTTTACGGAAAATATTTTGACAGAGGCAATTCATCGATGCATTGAATATGGGACTCATCTTTTATCCATTTTAGGAGCGAATTTTGGAGGCGAATTTACCCATTTTTGACACGAGCAAATTTAAGGCAAATATTACGACTAGAAAGTGTTGGTTAAGGTCGGGAATGAATAGCGCTGTTTAAAACTGTTCGGAAGGCAATCACAAATGAGTAACCTGAAAGCCAGCATTGAGAGGTGAATACATGAATTGAATAACGCCAGGGTGCTGTGAGCTTTAACACGTGTCTCTTCCCTCCAAGCTGTCTTAGATTAAACATCAGTAAACAAGGCGCAGGACAAGACGACCTTTTCAAGTGGAATGACAGTTCAGATAATGCTGTAAACAACAAATCAGGGGCGTATTTTGACATGAAGGATGAAACAATGCCCCGCCGATAGTTTTCAGACACTCCATGTAACCAGCGGTGAGGCAAAGTAAAAAAAAAAGTTCAGCCCCCCGAACCGCGTTTAAGAATAACTAGATTTCGTAAGGCTTCTGAAAAATTGCAAGCTAGCCATCTGCCAATATGAGATATAATGGGGCACGACGATGGGATATATTGCCCGAAACCATTACAGCATAAGAAATACGATCGATGATGTCATGCGTATATAGAAGGCAACTAAGCAGTTACATAGGGCTGTAGAACATATTTTCCCATAGAGACAACTAGATGTTGCGTATTCACGCCTCCGTGTCAGTCCAACACCTAAAAGATTAAAGTTGCCTTTGATCTCCTGTTGGTCTTCACATCGGTGACTGCATTATTTTCATGACGATAACAAAATGGCGCATTAGTAACGCAGATGCACTGTGCGGCATCATATTCATCATCATAATCACCTCCCTTCTCATCATCTTCATCATAGTAACGCTCGTCACCAGAGTCGGCTGCGCTTCACCATCATCATTATCACCCGCTCTGACCTTGGAAGAGGCCGAGCCCCTCCCTCAGAATAAACCAAGCACCCGTTGCGGCCAGAGAAGACAGGCCAGGGACCAAGCTCTGGAGAAAATGTATGGCAAAGACGAAATCACGGTTTATACTGACGCAGGAAGGTGTAAAAACAAGGAAGCAATAGGGCAGTTGTAACATCGAAAGACACATACCTCACCATTGCGACCATCCCCGGAAATACCACTCAAGAAGCAGAAGAAATGGCCACAGCGCTAGCTATAACCAAATTAAGGGAATTACGACCGTTTCCGACTCGCAGCAGGTGTACAGAAGATTTAATTCGGGATCGGTGACTCCCACAGCGTACCGCCCCCTGAGCACAATCCCCAAACCGGCACGTCACAATAGTCTAGGCCCCGGCACTCTTCACTCGCGGGCAACGATTTCACCCACGCGAAGTCCTGTGCCCTTGCCACGAAGGCCACGGAAAAATACCTGTCCTCGAGTCTATTCTGTCTTACTGTGACATCACCCGGGATTAAAGGCTAGAACGTGGAGTCTATCGACCATCACACCTACAGTTAAATAAAAAAATAAGGCTTAACCTTTCGCTGCATTCAAACAAACACCTTTCCGCACCCATTCCAACCTCATATGCAGTTCCCCAACCGCCATCCACCTCAATGCAAATTCTGTGGAAATTCAGGCGGATTGTATTACGTAGCCTGAAAATGCAGCCTAAACCCAGGCTTGCCTTTCTGTAACCCCAACCTCGAGCATTGCGAGACTGCGCTGCCGAGCGCCCACCCCAACCTCCAGGTCAAACTGACGGAGAGTGTAGAAAGTGCAAGACGACGTTAAGACTTTTTGGCTAAAAAGCCACACTTAGACTAAATAAAGGTAAATAAAAATTTGGCTCTCTCTCTCGCTTTATTTCGTGCCGCCTTTCTTCTGCCTGGCATGCGCTCTACAAGGCAAAAGCGAGTTACCTAGCCAACTTTACGTCGAGACGACAAATAATGCACCGATGAGCACGGTCTCTACGCAGTGCCATCGGTTTACATAGGGATGCGATGAGTATTTATGAACTCAATTCCTATTTTTAGAGGGAAACAAAGAAATTCGGCTCTATACAAGCAATACAAGGTTAAAACAAAACCCATGGGAACGGCTAACAGGGCATGCCAATCTCTTACCAATGTTACTTCCCCGAGTGTATATTGGAGGGAAGGTATACGTGAAGGTATGAGTGCGCCGCTAGAGAGCGCAAGTAGCTGACAACGAGAGCAGCTAATCAAACCCGTTGCACTTCGAAACAATAGGCATGTCCTCAATTGGGAACACCGATATCTCTACAGTTCTTTTCTATCATACTGTTATGACCTCAAACCTCTGAAAAATAATATTATCAACTACTACTTCTTCGGTTGGTATCTGTTTAAACGGTGCAGCCTATCATTATACGTTCGTAAAAATCTATAAAATTCCTGATTTTTATTTTATTTTCGGCGAAACACACTCGCCGGGAAAGATAATGTCTTATCGTTAACTTCCCTTATCTGCCCAACAAGGTACATGTCTGGGTTTCCCTTAAAAATGGTACTTGGGTTAAACATCCGAATACTTTGGGCCAAATACGTCATTGGAGGTGACAGTACCTGCCACGTTCCCAGAAAAAATGGTTTTAAGTCGCACTTGTGTACGGAGCAGGCATAAAAGATCTACTTCATGTGGAGACACACGGCAATCGACTAGCAAACACACAGCACGTGTTCGCGCAATACCGCTTCACAAACGGCTTTTTAAGCCCGATAGTTTTTTTGGGGGGGCTACTTAAAAGCAGAAAAGCTTGGTTTGTCTTTGTATGTGTACCCCTTGAGTTAGCCTTCTGGCCAAAAGCTGCTATTTGAACGATAAGTTTACATAGTCAATGCTTTTGCAACTCACTAAATCTGAAAACCCACTTCATCCTTGTTAATATTGTTCATGAAAAAAAAAATAGGCATATTAAGGGAGAACAACGAAACACGAGTTTTATTTGTGGGTGATTTTGTAAATATAAATTGCTGCCTTATTGTTGCGACACAAAAGGAAGAATCACGCGTAGAAAATATAGTTTTGTCTCAAAATACAAGTAGGACTTCCACCCCCGGTTCGTGCCTCGTGGCGGCTTTCCAGCAACTTCCACAGTAATGAATGATTTCAGTAGATGGCACGTGAGCCGTAGAACGCTCTAAAATTGAAATCACTGGCGCAAATATCCAGCGTGTTCACCGTGCAGGGAGCAAGACAGCAGGGGAAAAGTGTGACAGGTGGGCGGGGGAAATAAGCCAGGCATTTACAAGACAGCGGCGGCCCAGCATTGTCGTCTTTCGACAACATTTGCAGCGATGCAAATACGCGGCCAGTTTGTTTTGTTGCGACATTGTGTGAATGGCGTTGACCCGTTCTTTTTATTCATTCTTTCAAGTCGCACGCTTAAACATACATAATATTCTAGGTGCAGCCAATTCGCTATATAACAGTTTTTTATCATAAGACACAGAGCCAGCAGCAGCTGCATGGGCTCTGCACTGAGTGTTTCTCCCGCTTTCAAGGCTTGATTTGATTGATTGATTGATTGATTGATTGATTGATTGATTGATTGATTTGATTGATTGATTGAGTTTTAGTCAACTGGATATAAGTGAAAAGTGTCTGCGAAGAAAACCAAGCTTGCGATTTGCGTTATTAGTGACATCTTCAATGTGCGCATGCCAGGAAAGGTTGTTAGTGATATAGACTCCAGGTATTTGTAGCTTAACGGAAGCTAAAGGTACGGTTTTAAGAAAGTACGTGGCGACTGCTGTGCTAGCTTTACGTGCATGTTAGACATGTTTTAAGATTATGCTGAGGAGGAAAGATATCGGAAGGGTTGCAGATTTCCCGGTAGAGTACACCGTCATCGGCGAAAAGTCTTATACGTGGGGTATTACAGTCGGGGAGGTCATTAATATATACAGAAAAAGAGGAGCAAGTACCGAGCCTTGTGGAACCCCTTAAGTGACTGGACAAGGATACGAATCGTTACCGTTACCCGTTACGTACTAGATGCGGTTATGCAAGAAGTCTTCGATCCATTTTAAGACACTGGTTTCAGTATTAGGTTTGCTTTATTTCGGAAGTAGTAAATGGTGAGGAACAGTGTCAACTGGTTTAGAAAAGTCAACAAAAATACTATCAACAAGAGAAGAATTATCCAGGGCAGAAAACAACTCATTAATAAATGCAAGCAGTTGATGTTCACACGAGTAGATTTTACTAAACTTATGTTGAGAATGAGTAAAAAAGAGTAACATTCGAACAAATCCATCAGATTAGCATAAATATTATGTTCTAGAATTTTTCATGGGAGCTTTGAAGAGACTGAGTATCACATGCCTTGTGGACTGGAACCACTTTCCCAACGTTCCCATCAATGGGCACCGCGGCACACATTTGTGCTTGGTTCGCCCACCCGTTTTAGGTAATCGACAGGTGGGGTAGAAATCTGGACGGAGCTTTTCCGCCTTTTTGACAACAGGTTTTGTGCAGCCGATGTGAATGGCTTCTTATACCATTACAAACGACACCATGAGTCTAGTCCGAAAAGGTTCTCAGGGTGTCACTGCAGCTTTTTTAACGTAACCTGTGGTATTCCAACGGCCCTATTCCGATTTTTTGGCGCTATTGGCGTATCCACGACTGAGGTTGTGTTATTTACGAGCACTTACCAACTACTGACATCAAGAATAAGGACGGAAACGACAGAAGTCCGACACATGCCACAAAATTCGCTCAAAATTCGATGAGCACAAAATTCGCTCCCGAATAGTCTGGCAACGTTCATCGTAGATTGCTCCATGCTACTACAAGATGACAACCTCAGGAAAACGTTCCCATCAGGAAGTCTTGCGCCACCATCAACAGTAATCGTCTGGCGAAACGAAGTACTAGGGACATACAATATAAAGCGGTGGACAAAGCGCCGCCTTTAACAAGCCACAGAAAGATGGTTCGCAAGTGGCGTGAATCCAATGAGAAGAAAGTACTAGCCAGAGCACGGAAGGAGACTACTACGAAGCAGCATGCGGGGTGTTGCGTGAACATCTGCACTCGCAAACCTATCTCGCTAGATACTGACTGTGTGATACTTCATATATTTGTAATCGACGTTAAACAAACCTAGTCAGCGCGATTGGCTGCAGAATTGGCGAGTATACGCACATTCCAATGCGAGTCACGGATACTTAAGTAACATATACTGCGCCCGAAAAAGACCTCGTATGAGGATCATTCCCTGCACATGAAGTAGCAAAAGAGAATACGTAGATGATCATGTTTCATTGTAAAAAGAGCCACGGCAGAGAACAGGAAACGAAATCAATAAAATTAATCAAGGACGCTTTAAAGGCAGCAGCCGGCAGTGTGTTCGACTCCTTCCACGCTAAAGTGAGATTCATAAACCAGAAGATCACATATCCGACGCAATCGGCACTGGCATATGGTATGCGGGACTACCCCATTTGGACTTTGCTTTATTGTCATTTTTTTATCCCATTCTCCTCCTTATTGCCCCTTTTTTCGGATTATCCCGCAATGTGCACTTGCCGAAAAGTAAACTTGAATACTCGCGCTTTTTGCAGGGATGCAGCAGTTCCGTTACGCAGAAGAGAAAAACTTGTTTACTTATGCTTCGCTATTCCTCATGCACGGCCGGAAAGAAAGGCCCGTGACACTAACGTGATCGCGTTATAAGCTACACTGTGAGAGTACCAAATGGCACAGTACTTGTTCCTCCACGTCAGCATGCTCACAAAACCGATATACGCGTGCACAGGCAATCCCGAGGAAACGTCCCGCTTTAAATAAATTTTCGTGAGCACGTCGGGTTCCAACTTTCGACCTTGCCTGCGGGCGTAAGCATCCGCAAAAAATTGATGGGTTGAACTGCGTTTTATTTTTAAATAATCGTAAAAAATGTCCGCATTCCGTGCATATACCAAAGAAATGAAACTAAATAAATTATGTTCTGCTGAAGCCTGGTTGTTTTCGGTTTTAAAGAAGGCTGCACATCTGGTAGAGTCATTTACATACAAATAGAAAATAATGACGTGACCAAATGCAGGGAATGACAGCGGGCGTCCACCTTTGTGTCTAAGTCTTTCTCCCTTTGTTGGGCAAACGAATGCACCGATATGGGGACCACGAGATCCTTAGTGACCCATCCGTTAGATAAAAGATCCGCTTTTTTGTGCTGCCTTTTGTTAAACGCCAATATATAGAAAATAAAACGGGAATTTCTTGAGTGGAAGTTGCACTTGCCAGAATAGGCTTTCAGTTCTTGTTCTAAGACAATATCATGCCAGAGCAGTGGCCTAATGGTTAAATTTTCGGTAAACAAGGGGCGTATACTTCTTACATTTTTTTCGGTCTAACTACTTTAGCGGCAATACAGGAGATGCTTGTTTAATTGCACGAATTTGACTCGGTGTGTCAGCGTCTCGGTTTGACGGGACGTTGATTTTCGGTCGACATCGATTTGTCGCCACCACACAGTACACCGTCCGCCCCACATGATCCACCTTATTACTTATTTTTCGGACAGAGCCGAGCTCATCTGTGGCCTCGAACGTGAGCGGCGCTCAACTGAACCCAAAGTGGTCAGCTCAGCTCACTTCGGCACAGTCCGAGCTCCACCAAACTATGATCGCGAACACCTTCCTAAAGCCTATTGATATCAATAAATATTTAGTCGCGCAATTTGGTGAGGGGAAGGTGTCGGGTGGGAGGAATACAGTTCTGCCCAAACTCTGCACTACATCAGCAAAGCTTCACCTGTCAACGGCTTTGAATTTTGAAGCACAATGGGCAGATAGTCGGAAATATATCGATAACAGAGCTCAACTGGGTCAATCAGTCCCAAGTCGCCGACAGAAGACTATTCGCCTGTATTGGTGTCACCGTACCTGACCTGATAGTAGCTGCATGTAGGCGAAGAGCAGTGCGCGCGCTTATCTGATACCGGATTGTGGTTAGAGCGAGAAGCTGGGTGGGTATCTCGAGACAGAGCAAACGATGAAGCAAAATAGATGAAGAATTATCTAGGAAACGGTAGCCATCCCGACGCCATGGGTCTTTTGTAAAGCTCAATATTAATTAGAAGGAAGCTTACAGCGTATATTTAAGCATAATAGACAGGCGAATAACAATTCTAATGCAGATTAGCCGTTACGTGTTGCCTTGTTGGCAGATCCCCGTTTTTGTCTAGATGGAGTGTAACTATTTTATTCGGTCAAGGTTAATAATTTTAGGTCAAGCGAAGAATCCGGAATAGGCACTGTCTAAATTATTTCCGCGGTAATATTAAACATTCAAAGCCACTATTACACCCCTCTGCCCAGCTGGCACTTTCCTCTCCTTTCGATGCGCGTAGACTTTCCACCGCTGGAATTAAAATGGGCATGCCGAAAGTTTTCATGCCTGCCTCTTTCAAGCGTTACAAAATATTAGCCCAATTTCGGTCGCTAGTGTTATAACGAGAAAAGTACCCCGTAGTGCCTCAGTGTGAAAGAAAGGTTCACAACGTGTTTTAAATATGCGCTCCTCACTGTTATCAAGAAAAAAGGGATGCTGCAACCACGGGAATTTTGTCTTCCTTGTCGAAAATATGCAACTTCAGGGCAGAATATCGATAAGGTGTTTGTCTACGTCAGCTGCGGGTGTCGTGATATTGGCGCTTTCCGTCATCAGTGTTTTACTCCTTTTATATTGCCCTACCTGTACGTAAAGTGCCAAGACTAGCACATCACACATATAAGCCTTAAATGAGTCCAAAATAAAATCAGGCACTTTTCACAGTGATGATAGAGTCTAAAGGCCCCATGAAACCTCCCACGTTGGATAACTCCCAAACATTAGCACTCTTCTGCGCCGGCTAAGCGCATAGGTACATCAACACATTCCTCCTCACAGTCTTTGCCAGCATGGCAGGTCTGCTTGCGTCAAGGTAAAAATATTTTCGACTTTGCTTTTTGGGAACTAAGCGGTCTATGGGCGTTCCATTCGGTAAGATTACGCATGGCCTAAATGGTGCGGCAAATGAACAAGTCTGGCAAAATCGTTGACTGACACGTCGAATGGATTGTGGGGCCGACTATAAACATGACACCGGTTTCCGACCATGCGCAGCAGATCTATGGGTGATGCGCGTGTACTTTTGTCTTTCTTTCTGTATAAATTATTTCTCCAGTAATATGTGTTTTTACCCGCGTCGCCTAGAAGACAATTTAAATTGAAATTATGATTAAAAAAGGCAATTCAGACAATTAACCAACTAAGTGTCCATGAACTGTGAATTATGAGGTCCTCTTAAACTTAGTAGAGCCATCACGTTCTAACACATTCTGACACCGGCGAGAGGAAAACAAAGAAAAGAAAAAAATTATAAAAGTGAAAGAATGTGGGGTGACGTGGACAAAATGTTTAGTCACACACCGAAGAAGCTTTTTCACAGAACTTTGTGCAATGGTGTTCTCCGAAGAGATATGGGCACCTAATTTTTTCTGCAACAACCTATCGTTGACTGGCATTTCTCTCCTCCTGTTTTTGTATACAGAAAGACGCATGTGAGGCTCCTAATAAAATTATGATCGTCGAAAAATATCGCCACCATCGTAATTTATGCGCCAAACCTCGCCATCTTTACCGCCCCCAATGGCATCCGGGGAGTGCGTTTTGCGCAGAGCCGGGATACATTCCTCAGAATTTGCTGGTTAAATGGTGCCGTTTGTACAAAACAGCCCTTAGCCGAGCTCTACCATGTCTACCGGTGTTGGGGAAGTTTAAGTATTTACTATGCAACTGTTGTTTGTGTTCTCCTCAAAATAGATTCAAGACTGCGTGCCTGGCCTAAACATTCGTCTCATTTCGTCTTGCAACACGTCTCAAGGCTCAAGTCATATCATGGCACCTGAAAATATTGTATACCTGATAAATGTAATCAGCAAAAGGACAAGAACGTTGTCCATAACGCAGGTTTTTGCACTTTCACCCTCATATAGGCTCGGAGTGCAGCAAATAAGATATAATGACTCTACTGCAACACTTGATGTTTACAACTGTCATTTTAGTGTTGTAGACTTTATTAGAAGGGAGTGGAGTTAAAGTAACATTCAATGACCCAGAGAAAGAGATTCTTTACTGTACGCGTCATCTGCACCCTGAACGTAATTAGTGTAAGCTACTCAGGATACACTCACCGAAGGCCTGGTAAGGATATTAAAAAAATGTTCTCAGATATTTTTGGTCTTGCTGAGTGCTATCTTTTTTACTACGACGAGCTACGCGAATTATATTTTGAAGCAGTAGAGTGTGTTGTCAGTTCAAACTCTCGAGATTATGGTATTAAATCTTAGGACCGCCCGGCCACGTTCCTTTGGCTGTGACAGCAACTACGCAATTCTGACTGGCCACAAAAGTAACATAACCAACTGCCACATCAGGTCAGAGGCTGTGCATGAGCCCATGAGTTCAAATCCTTCCATGGCGGCAGTTTTCTAACGGAGGTAAAAAAAAACAACGCCAGTAAGACAAGTTTTCGGTGCATGGTATGAATTTTAGGTAGTTTAATTAAACCCGCACCTCTATGGCAGGTTTGGCAGCACTCAAAGCTCAAATATGTATTTGTTCTCAGAAAACATATGCAGTCAAATTGACGCAGCTATACAGAAGTTTTCCCTAGAGATGTAGCCTCCCTGTTGAAAATAGAACCATTATTTTTGCTCAACAGCCAGCGTTCAGATCGACAAGCGCTTATTATGGTGTTTGGATTCCCAACATTGGGAGCAAACGGCGAAAAACTTCGAGCATTATTTTCGTGGAATTTATCTTATTGTGCGCATTTCTCGCTTTGTAAGAAGAAAACGGATATGATGGATAGATTTTTAGAGTGAAAAGTAAACGCGCAGATCTTAAATTTGGCTCCAAACTAAGCTCCACTCTGTATCTCGTTTTAAAGTCATCGAATATGTTAGGTGTAATAACGTCGGACCCACTGCATGCAGGGAGTGCTACCTTGTGCAAATACCACTACCCAAAGAAGTTCTGCACGATATAGGATTAATACTGCAAAAATACTGTCTACTCTGTGCTAACTGAAATGTTTTTACTTCTGCCTAAGTGAGGTTGTTTTCCTTCTGCAAGCAGCTCATACGATCCCCTCCATCTGCAAACATACGTACGTGTCACACGACGCTACATTTTCATTTCAATCTCCGCCACTCGTGCGAAGTAGAGCACTCCTGGCTTTGAAACGACACCCGAAACGCCACAAAGGATCCTCGTTAAAAAGCAAATGCCTTTACTTACCATTGCTTCCTCCAGGTGCGTGGAACTCCGCTCTGAATGCAGTTTCCAACAGGTGCTGCCTCTTCACGGCGAAACCACGGTGCTCCAAGAACTCGCATAATCTGTCGTGAGCCTTGAACTCCTGCAGGGCTAACTCCGGATTTTCACACAGGAATCGACTAAGTTTGTACAGGTCCTCGGCGCAGCCTTCCACCACACGGTTCACAAGAGGCGCTAGTTCTGGGACAGACATTTTGACTGATCCCGACGCGTCTGCAGCCAGATGAGAACAAACCCGATAGATTGGAGGGCACGTGGAACAGATCCTATCTAACGCTCTTGCGTCAGGTGCCCGCCTCGGCTCATGCAGGTTGCTATCACATGGACACTGCAATCAACGTTTTGCCCGTAAGGTCGTCTAGGCTATGGCAGGAGGGTTAGTGCTACAAAAAGAAGACAACAGATTTGCTTGTTTAACAGTTGGTTGTCAGCCTTTTCATAAATACCGAAGCGTGCAAAAACCCCACCTGTGCCTGAACATAGTAGAATGGAATGAAAAGCCCGTGACCCCCTTTGTCTCTCAGTCTGTTTTTTTTTCATAAACGATAGCGGCTACCGCAGCTCTTCCCAGGCGCCGAGATTCCTTTGTTTTCCGAAGCACTTACGATTTTATCTGCACTACTTGAACAAGATTAAGCGATGTAAGGCGTTGCACTGCTGAGCACGAGGTCGCGGGTTGGATTTCCAGCCGCGGAGGCCACTTTTCTGATGGAGGCTAGAAGCAAAAACGCCCCTGTACGAGATTTCGGCGCATGTTAAAGGTCCCTAGGTGGTCAAAATTAATCCAGAGCCTTTCACTACGGCGCGCCTTATCGCCTGCGTTGCGTCGGCGTGTTAGACTTTTCAATTTATTTATTTATTTATTAGTTATTATAATTAATTAATTAATTAATAATTATAATTTTGATCAATATTAATTTTTTATTTGTATGTTTATTTATTTATTCCCAATGCTGTTAGTCCTTGCGGGTTCTCACAGGTGTGGGAGGAAAATAAATTCCTACAAACATGTAACGCCAGTTCCGCGATGACAAACAATGCATTCAGAAAACACATGACAGCTGACGCTCAAATGATTCAGTTGTTGGTGTGTCAATAAATGCATCTCTGTCAAGGTTGTCCCACTAGGTTACAGTTTTTAAAAGAAAAGAAAATTTGAAGACATTAACGCATGGCACATACGGCATCACTGCATGAGAGTGACCGGTTCATGGCGACACTCGCCCTGGGGGGTGATAGTGTAGCCTGGAATCCAAGTTGAATTTATCAGTATACAGTTGATACAAGAATTTCAGCCTAGATATTTTTCTGGGCGTTGATAGTTCGGGCTAATCGGCACAAGATAATAACGCAGATAGACTGCGTTCTTCGGTACGCACCGAAGATAAACCTTGCAGCTAGTATTTGAATCAGTTCCAATTTCTTTATCAAACCCACTTGGTGCGTATCCCACACTACACTAGGGTACTCCAGAGTAGGCCATATAATTGATTGGTACGCCTTGAGCTCGACCTCGGGTGTTGCATCTTTTAACTTTCGCCTTAACAGACCGAGTTTGCTTTGCGTTGAGCATATCCGCAGATGTTATCAATGTACTCGTTCCAGTTCAAATTGTTCCTTATTTGTGACCCCGAGATACTTAAGCTTACTGTCATGCTGAAGCGGAATATTATTTATTGTGTAAGTAAAATGCAATGGGGTTTTCCTACTAGATACAGTCAAATAAGCCGATTTCTCAAAATTAATTTTCATGTCCAATGTAATACAGAAGTCGTAAATTTTTGAAGGCTTTCGTTTAACAGCAATTCATCTTGAACATTCTTTACGCGACAATAAATCGTGCAATTGTCCGCAAATAGACGTAGTTCCATGCAGGAATCAATGTCATTAACAATGTCAGTTACATATAAAAGAAACAAAATTGGTCCTAAAACCGACCCTCGCGGCGCACTCGACAAAATCGGCAAAAATGACGACCGTGGGTCAGCTGTTTGGACAAACTGTTTTCTATTTATAAGGTACGCATGAATACATTTCACGATTTGCTTGTTAACTCCAAGATTATAATTTCTCAATAAGTTTAGTATAAAAAAGCCGAGCAAAAGCCTTTCAAAAATCAATGGCTATTGCATCGATTTGCGCCTTGTTTATTGCAAGGCCGAACGCACGGGACACTTCAAAAAGCTGCGTTACTGTCGACAAGCGTCGGCGGAAAACCATGCTGCTTTCCGTAGAATAAGTTGTTATTTTCAATGTATTCAACTGTATGTTTCGATAATATGTGTTCTAACAGTTTGCACGCTGCGCCTGTAATGGAAATTGGTATATAATTTTCCGGCAATAACTTAATGCTCGCTTTGAAAACAGGTACAAACGCGAGCAAGGAGCCAGTCTTCTGGTACACCTCCGCTATGGAATGACCCCGCAAAAATTCTCAACAAGAAATGGGATATCCATTCACAATAACGCTTCAAGAACTGATTGGGTGTTTTATCGGGACTGAATGTTTTTTGCTATCCATTTTCAACAACAACGCTGCAATGCCATCTCGGGAAAGGTCGAAGCCATTATTATCTCCACACAGCGACGCATAATCGGTCGTATCTGGGGATTACTTCTAGTTTTAAATACCGAATTAATCATACTGTAAAATCGTGAGCGATCAAATCTGGCCTACTACAGACTATTTCGTTTACCTTGATTTCATTAATGGTGCGCTTAGAAACCGATAAGTACGTCCAGAATTTTTGAGGCGAGTTTTGCATGTGATCCACAAACGTTGTTGAAAGAAAGGTCACCTTCGCACTTTTAGCTCCTTTCTAACTTGCGTGCTGAGAGTAGCTATTTGTGCACTTCTCCTTGGCGTCGTTTTAGGCGCACGATTAAGCTGCTTCTTCAAATGAATAATTTCCCTAGTTAACCATGGGCTGCATTTTCTTATGCATTTTACCCTCTTAGGCACATATTGTTCTAAACAAGCGCGGACAACTCACAAAAATATTTCCAAACACAGAATTATTTATGTCATCTTGGATAGGGAACAGAACACGTTTAAGTAGTCGGTAACTTACGTGCCGTCAGCACGGTTAAAATTATACACATATACAGAGGGATATATTGATAGTTGTATATTACCCATAGTTACAACGGTTTTATGATCTGATATGCCATCCTTTATGTCGACATTACAATTGAAGGTTCCGTCTATGAAGAAACGCAAATCCAGCGTAGATTTATTTTGTCCCTGTGTCCTGGTTGGTTCTTTGACAACCTGAGCATGGTTATCCTTAATCATAATCTCTAATATTGTATCAGCGCTAGGCTTTTCAACTGATCCCGCAAATTGGTGCATTCCAATCGACACCAGGTAAATTAAAGTCCTTGCTAAAACAATTATACTTCTGACATTCTTTTGGGCTTCCGGGGGTTCTAAAGATAACGCCGACCATAAAAATTGTGGTATCAAGAAACAGTTTACACAGAACACATTCATGCCCGTTTATGGATGACACAGTTTCATATCTGAGTGGCTTCTACACTAGTAGTACCACGCCGCCACCGCGTGTTGCTCTATCTTTGCGGATCACACTATAATTGCCTGGGAATACTTCATAGTCCTTAACGTCACTGTGCAACCACGTTTCTGTTATGGCAATTAGTTCTGCGTCGTGGAGCAATGACAAGTATTGATGTTGTTCTACCTCATTCACGATACTCCGGGCATTTATATTAAGTAATCTTATCTGTGGCTGCCTTGTGCGCCAGTGAACTTTTCCCGAAGCAAATGGCCGCTCCTTGGCGCAGTCTCATGGGCACGTTCTGCTCGAAATCCAATGCTATTCACGATGTTATTGATATTGTTATTGATAAAATCTAATGCTATTGATAGGAATGCGATTGACAAAAAGCCTATTTGAACAAGGCTGACCTTTGCACCGTCGCGTTTCTCAGTCTGCGACGATTTCCGAAGTAGCCTTCTTTTTTCGACTGTTTCCGGTGGGTTATCATAAAAAACACTGAGTTTTGTTCTTTCAGATTTTTGCAGTTCTTAAAGATTGTCACCTTTTCATTGCAATTGTAAAATTGTAGGATAACAGGCCTATCGTGCAACGGTTTCTTTTGACCACGCCTATATATATTCTTTCAACTGACGTACCCGCCACGCCAAGTTGGCGAAAAGATGTTTTTAAAGACGATAGTCTTTCTTGTGCTACTTAAACCCAGAAAGTTTGGTCTGTCTGTATGTCTGTCCGTCTGTCCGTCTGTGACTCGATTCAGCCACCCGGCCAAAGTAAAATTATTATTGCGCAATAGTCTTATATACTCACAGCCAAATGTAAACGTCTAAGCCCGGTTTATATGTTGTCTATACTTGTCTACGGTTTATACTTGTCAACTTTGTTGAACAAGAACAAGGCATTACGCAAATATAAGACAGGAAATTAGTACACAAGGGATATTTACAGTGTTCGTTTATTAAAAAATTCATGGATGCTTGGTTTTTCGATAGCAAATGATATTCTACATCTACTGCAGAAAACTGCCGCCTCCTGGCGGCATATGAGAAATCACGCGGCAATAGCAACGAAAGATTCCACTAGCTCGGTTCCACGTTCTGCTTGGAACGCACGTGGAGCACGGCCACGCGGCTCTATAAACCTTGTAGTCGGCCGCCTCCATTCACGCGCGTCTCCGCCGTACTGCAGCGCTGGCATAGAGGAACTGGGCCTGTAGCAGTGGAACGTGGTAAATTCAAACCGCCTTGCGCGAACCTTTTGTGTGTTTACCTTGGGATGAGCGCGACGGTACAGGAACAGCATGAGAGGTGAGCGGGAAAGCAAAGGGGGGCATTTCCTTGGCAAATGTCTACAAAGACTATCGTCTTTTGACGACATTTGCAACGAAAGGAGCAGATACGCGGCCAATTTTTACAACATGCCGCTCGATGTCTTCACGTGTTTCGTTTTCCCTCTCGGGGACACCAAATACACTAATATTATTCCGCCGTGTCTGGTCCTCCAAATCAATTAGTCGCTGGTGTTGATGCTGAACTGTTCGTTTAAGGTCTTCAACTGTTCGTTCTAAAATTTCCACCGAGCACATTGACTCATAATTTTAGCGAGGCTTTCTTCCAAATTGGCAAGCCTGTTGTCCATTCGATTTTGCTTGTTCCAAAATTTGTGCTAGCAATTCTTCCACAATTGGGCCAGGGTTCATTTTTACGTCCTCAGAAAGCAAGACCTTAAAGGGACACTGAAGTGATATGTAAACATTGCGGGATTACTAGCGCAAATTGTAGTCCGGAGTCCCCAGGCCATGTTTCGACCACTCTCCGCGCTTACGCGATTTTATTTAGTAGAAAAACTAATTCGAAAACGCTGTCCTCCTCTCTTTACGCTCGCCCATTTTCTGTGGCGTTTTCGTGTGACGTCAGAAGGGGATGAGCTGGCAATTGGCTGCGCCACGGCTGCGCTACTGCACGGCTCCCCGGCCGACAGAGCCAGTCGGCCCAGCGTTTCGTCCGCCGGCCGCCGGCGGGTCGTCGCAATCAAGGAGGTTAAAAAAAATTGCTTGGTCGCAATTCGTTCGCTTAGTTGAAACGAAGCCAGGACACGTTTGTGAATGGAAGAATGTGCCTTTCTTTACTTGGTTTGTTTGTACACTGTATCTAGCTCCAAGTCAAGGTCGCTTCACACAAGCGCACATGCGACGCTTCGCTGACTGGTACGCCAGTAGGAAAATATAAGGCCTCTTGAAGGCGGGAGAACAGTCAGCGAAGTCAATATAGGTACTAAGCAAATAAAATCAACTGATATTTTTACCGTACAGCGTAAAACTAGGGCGCGGGAAGCACGTTTTTGCGCTGGGCGAACAAGCACAGCGGTCAGCAGCACGACTACGCATCTGCGAACGCTTTTCCGTCTACGAAATGCAATTGCTAGACGTGAGCTACTGTGGAAACTCGGGCGACGCTTACTGCACGATCGCAGTACAACAAATAGTCACCTAAGCGGCTTGAAATGCCAAAACTAAATAAAAGTGTAAACCGGTTGTACAATATATACCCTATATTAGCAGGACGTTTGCGTCCCGCTCCGTGGCCTAGCGGTCTGAGGCGGTAGGAGTTCACGGCGAATGTTTTGCGAGTCACGAGTTCGAATCCCCGCGGGTACGTGCTTTTTTTTTTTTTTGTAAGTTAACTTTTTTGTTTTCCGCCGATGTTTTCTATATTGAGTTCACCTTTTTTGGGGCCGCAACGTTCATGGCTACACGAACTAGTTCACAAACGCGCGCAGGCTGGCACTGGCGCGCTAGCGAGTTCTCGTTGGCGTGCTGTTGCCATAAGCACCGACTGCTTGCAGGCAGTGGGCACAGGCCAGAATGAACAGACCCTTGGCCTGGTGCGAACACGCTTTTTACGATACAGGCATGAGGGAGGCAAGCTCCAAATATGGTGGAAAAGCGCATGACATTTGGGCGTCTGCGGGTACGCGGAGGGCGTTCATGCACTGCGTAGGTCTCGGCTAGTGAATGCTACGACTACAAGCCGTCCTGGGAGGCTTATCTTGTGCATTTTACAGCCGACAACATGGCAGAAGCGCGGTACGATGATTACTGAGATATTGAGAATGCCCATCCAACAAAGCCATTGGTTATGTTTTACAGAATCGAAACCGAAACTTGTGTGATTGCTAACCTTGGGCATCGTCCAATCACGGCGCCCCTCCTCTCAACGTCACAGCCTTAGTTGGTGCGGCCGCCGCAAACCGCGCATGGTAGTTTTTCTTCTTTCGCGCTTTGTAAAGTAATTACCGATTTGTCAACCGGATAAACGATGAAAAGTGTGCTAATTTGAGCCAGTCTACGCAGTGCAAGCAAAAACGGGAGCTTGACAAATTCACTTCAGTGTCCCTTTAAGGTCCAACCACCACATGCTCAAAACTTCAAAAAACTTCACAGGGAGCGGCCGCACCAACAGACAAAGGCAATTTGACAGCAATCGTGATACGTGAGAGTAATAACCAACCTGTAAACAAGCCTTGCGTGGTCATGCAACATTGCCGCTGTCGTGCTGCCGCCCCCACTGAGGGTAGCCGGTTGAGGTGTTGGCTTTACATGCCCGCTGTCTGCTGCCGATGTCACTCCAGCTTGACGGCCCGATTGGCTCATCCAGGTGACGTCCACCGCTGCTGTACTGGGGACGGCGTAGCTGATGATAAGCGGCAGAATCTGCAAAACAACCATGCGTGATCATGCGACATCGCCGCTGCCATGCTGTAGCCTCCCCCCCCCCCCCCCCCTCTCAATCAAATCCGGCCGCCGCCAATCAATCGAATGTAGGCCACAAGTAGGGCGCACAGCAGTTGACCCTCTCTTGATGCGTGTGATAGCATTTCCCGGGCTTCATAGCGGCACTCGAGGCCCTAAAAAACTATGCCTGAACTTCAGCCGCGAAGTCGATGCCCTACCCTCAGATTTCTCTCTCCTCCTCCGGCAGCACGGCAGCAAGGTCACCCATTAGCACTCAGCTCATCCACCGAAGTGCGAGACCTTCTGCCTCTGCATTACCAGCACCCTTCTCCGTCGCTACAACCGCCTTGGATGTACCCGCGTCTGCAAATTACAACTGGAGTGCCCGGCATTACCCGCAAACAGGATATCGCCACCCCTGCCTTAAAGTTCTTTGCCTTGGAACTGATCTTTCAAAAATACAGGGCCCACACCCATCTATACACGGATGGATCTGTGACAGCTAGCTCATCGGCTATAGGAATCTGGTTTCCGTCCTCCCGTACCCCCTTCAGCGCAACGCTTAGACACAGGACGACGTCCATGGTCACCGAACTTGCCGCTCTGCGTGCTGCTTTCGCCTACATCATCGAGCAACCAGCACGTCAGTGGGCAATCTTCACGGATTCTCGGGAGGCCCTTCAGTGTTTAAAATAGTACCCGAAAGATCAGCTTGCTTTCGACATCCATGCATTGCACTTACAAGCTCTAAATGCACACCATCATGTAGAGCTTCATTGGATTCCTGCCCACTGCGGTATAACTGGGAACGTCAAGGCGGACACTGCGGCATCGATAGCGCATGATCTGCACGGGCCAGTGATACCGATACCGTTCTCCAGAAAAGATGCTTCTGCCCTTGCGTCCAAGGCTGCCTGGAGATTTCAGCGATCTATGTGGGCTGTTGCGCCTCAACATTACGCGCCGCTTCACTCCATAGACCCGCACGGGACCTTTAGGAGGCCTGACAGACTTTCCAAGCATGACGAAGCGGTTCTTTACCTCGTGCGGCTAAATGTCGCTTACACAAGTTATTTTCGATTCAAGATGAAACAGGCCGCTTCCCCCTTCTGCACTCTTTGTGACGTGCGCGAGGACTTGAACCACGTATTATGTGAGTGTACGCGGTATAGAGCAGCTAGAACGTCCCTTTTAGTGTCCTTGGGTCTTCCGCTTTCTAGAGGACTAACTCTAAGTGACGTGCTTGGCCTTTGGTCGAACTCTAAACGAGCATCCCGAGCGACAAAGCTCTATTGTCTTTCCTGGAAGCACAGGCCCTGATCAGACTCTTTAAACAGGACTCTCTTAATGAGCGCGTCATCTTCACCACAGTCATTATCATCATCTGTTCATTGATTTCATTTTTTCATACATCTGGTGTAGCAAGCTAGGCACCTTGGCCAGGCTAACCTCACCAATCTCATTAAAGACTATTCTCTCTCTCTCCTGCCTATTGTTGCTTCTTTGCATCCGATTCTGGTTTGAATAAATTTATTTAGGAGTTACTAAACAATTACAGTACTTACGCCGTTGATAGCCTGCTCACCGCAGATTGCAGACGAAGCGGTGTGGAAAGAGACAGCAATAATTTTTCGCTTTAAACTGCTAGAAAGAAACTTTCAGGCCAAAAAAGTGAGCAAACATTTTTTTTGTCAAAATTTATTAGAATAGCAATTTGATTCTGAATAATGCGTCTATAGGAAACGCAGTGAGTGCGCTGTAAAGTGCACTGAAGGGGCTCCACTGTCGATAGCTCTGCTATTTTTGGCGGACTTTCATCGCTGCGGCGATACACCGTTGCAATGCAAAACTTGATAGGACGGAAGGCTAGCCAAATTTCTAGTGACTATAGCCGAGTGGCTGGCTTGTAGCGAGCAGAAGACACCTTGGCGACCCCACGTTGTCACACGCTAAAGGGCTTTATTTTTTGCTGTTGGGAGACAAATTTCAAATGAAATAAAGTCCACCCTTTTGAAACTCATTTTTTGTAAGGGAAACAAAGGGTCACACGAATGGCGAAAATTTTGACTGCTTAGCGCTCCAGATTTGCGTTTGCCTTGCGCGATGTTTTTGCTGTCTTTTATTGGAGAGCTGGTGTCCCATTTCATTTGAACGGCAAAGCGGCGTTTGTTTTGGTTCCAGACTGGTCTTGGTGTTGCTGATCGAAAGAACCGGGGGTGTCATTTCACGAAGTGTGAGGCGATATCTTCTTGCGTGAGCACTGGCTGCACGCAATATAAGGATCGAGCCTTTCCCAACCGCTCATTCAAGAACCCCCTATGGTATGTAGCCTGCACTGTGCTACTACTCGCTTCAACAAAGACTTCATGAAGTGGTTTCACGAGCCCCTGCAATGACTAGTCTGCTCGGCCAACCGGGCGCTAAACCTTGCGCAAAACGTCGAGAGCACGTCAGCGACCAGTGTGCTGCGTGCACGATAGTGCTAGCGCTATCCGACAAACTGCACTACGCATCATGACTACATCATTTGAGTCACCTTACGGAGCTTTTTTTTCGTTGGTCAGTTTGTTTTTGTACAAAACCTTGCTGCAGAGCTGCAGGTAGGCTTCAGCGCGGCGCCTGCGCCACAAAAGCGCTGAAACCTAGGCCATTCGAATGTTCCCGGTTGCGCCATTGGCTAAGGGGATAGTTTCACGTGACCAGGTGGTACGAAGGTGAGCGCTCTACACTGCGCCGAATCGCAGGAGAGCGCCAGGTGCTCGCTTTGGGGAAAAAAAAAGTGATGTTCCAGGCATAGTTCTTACACATACATCAGAAAAACCAAAAAAAGAAAAGAAGAACAGTATTTAAAGCACTTGGTTCATGGCGTGGACAAGAGAAATAAATACAATGAAAGCCTTGGTGCGCGCTGCTCTATATACTGCAGCAGAAGTAAATAAAAGAAGAAGAAACACTTGGCGCGCGATCAGTTTGTATCATCTTGGGGAGCGTACCACCGCGCGCTTGCATCACAAGAACACCCCCCCCCCCCCCTCCCCACAAACACGTCCGGGCATCAGAAATCTCCCCAAACTTTTTGGTTGGCCTTCATGTTTTGTGGGAGCCTTCCCGGATCTGCCTGGGTAAGGAATCGCCGAATTAGCGGCAGTGAGTCCCGCGGCTCCGGAAAACCCTGGCCATACCCACTGACGTGAAACCTAGGCAGGGGAGAAGCATGCATGTGTGTATAAGTTTATTCAAACATTGTAATTCTCTCTCTTGCCATTCAGCGCGCGCTGATTGGGTGCTTGGAGAAGCGCCGGTGGGACGAGCAAGCACGCGTTTGCTGAGCCAGCGGCGCCCTCTCTTGCGTTGAACCGGATTAAAGCAATTAAATGAGAGACAACTGGCCGTAAGTTGTCTTCATGTCACACGCCGCAGCATGCGTTCTAGCACGAGGCGAATTGGAAAACAGCGTACCGGCGTGTTTTTTTAGTACGGGATTTTGTCCGTGGAGAATAACGTTCTAGTACAAGCCGTTCCAAAGCTACTGTCCGGGTGTTTTAGTACCGTGACTACATGATGCGACCGGAGACGCCGACAGCTAGAGCCCTTAAGGTGCTTCGTCCTTAAAAGAAAATGTAGGGGGAGGTAATGGTCGACCTAAAATAATCGTCTCATCCCCTTACGATTTTTCGTTACATAAATAATATGCAAAACAAAAGTCCCCGGGCCATATCCACTTACGTGAAGCCTGGCAAGGGCGAAACATGCGGTGCATGAAGGTATTCAAAGATTTTAGATCTCTCTCTTGCACACGGCGCGCTTATTAGGCGCTGGAGGAAGGAGAAATCGCGCGCTTCCTGAGGCTGTGGCGCCCTCTATTGTGTTGAACCAGATTTAAGAAATTTGCATGCCTATTTGCCCCTGTTTGGGTTAGGGGCAGGGATAAATGGGAGCGCGATGCAATGCCAGCGCTTCGCCCTGAGGACTCGTCCTCGGTGAACAAAAGGCCCCTGCACCAGGTAACTACGCCCTCTCTTCGCTTCGACCGGTCACCCGACCCAATCAGGCCTACCGTCGACAGCCGGTGGGTATTTGAGTCTAGCACAAATCATAACCCGTCTACAAACAGCGTCTGCTTGTGCTTGACGATTGCTGAACGGATAGAGAGCGTTACACAAATGTTTAAAACATGTTAGTTTATTTGAACCTGTTTTATCCATTATGCACTTCTCTTACAGTACGTGTTACGTTTCCTGCACTACGGGTTGGAAAACGAGTGTCCGGTCTTTTAGTACCGTGAATACACGAGACGACGACGACAGCTGACAGACCCCGACAGCCCGAGTACCAGATGCTTCGCCTTGAAATAATTCATCCGCCGCCTGCCTGCCTCGGTGGAGGGTATTAGCAGGACAGCTATGTGCACCATTACTGTTCTCCCCCCCCCCCCCCCCCCCCCCCTCACGCCTGTTCCACAGCTCTAAGCAGAAGCCCAGCTAAACACACTAGATAAACTCATTCATCAGCGTCGTTCCGCAATCCTGCTGAAACGTGGGCGGGTTCCAAGTGGGCGGGTTCCAGCAGCTCTCGCGGCCTGCATGGGCGGGCCGCCTGATACGATGCCACCTTTTGCGCCGCGAGGCCGCCCTGGTTGTGCCTTAAGTGGACGGACAACAAGCCTCTGATAAGGCTACATATCACAGACAAAAATAGGCTTCTAGCCCCGTTCATTTATTTTATATCGCCTTTAAACCTGTCATATCCTACTTGGTTACGTTATTGTCAACACATCATTTTTTGTTTTTTTAGGTGTGTAGGGCGTAACATGAAATTTAAAAGAATTAACCCTTTCGGCCCTGGTGTCCTATATTTAGGACATTAACCAAAAGTACTCTATAGCAATTTCAGAACAAAACGAAAAGCAGATATTTTTCTGGGAAATAGTTCTCTAAGGATGTCCCTTCCGATTGATATAACTATTGTTCGTTTTTTGCTATAGCTGAACACATGAAAGAGGAAGGCATTGCAGTGAAGACCAAATTGACGTCAGGGTGACTCCAAGGACTGAAGTCATAGTTAGATTACATGGCTGTCAATCGAAAAATATTTGCACTACCAGCTTCAATTTTTGTGTTTGGGTTAAGTTCTTTCCAAAATTTAGGAAACAAGCAAAAATATTTTTTTCTACTCGACTTTAAAATTTTAATTGCCTAATTAGCTGTCATGCCTGTAGATCTCTAATTACATGCATCACAAGCTCATTTTTTGTTTGCAACTAATAGGATAGAAATAATACAGAAAACACATAAAAATCTTTTCGGCAGAAAGAAAAATTCAGGCTGTAAGGGTTAAAAGGCTACATGACCGTACCTGTGGCCTTCACCAGCCCCCGAACGCGTCCTTCATGTCCTTGACTGGGCGATTGCGACGCAACCGCTGGTTTCCAGGCTTTTGTGGATGCCGGGCATACGACTGCTTCGTCACCATGGCATTGACGTGTCCCTCTTATCCTGCCCTTTACCAAAGCTGCGCGTACAAGACACCCCGTGCACTCCCAAGCCTGCTAGGAGAACTTACTGCCATTCCGGATGGTCTGCAGGTGCTTGCATCGACATTGACTAGTGGGGAAACCCGGAAATTTATTCCGACTAAACGGCAGCTTCGGGATTTGCGTCGCGTTGCGCGTCGTACAAGGCCTGGCCTCACGCATTAACGCGATTATGGATACTTATCTAAGCCCTGTCGGCGTTTTTGTGGATTCGCCGTGTGTACACAAGTGGTTAATAAGTACCACCTGGCCTGCGCATGAGAGCACATAAGCACATGTAAGTATGCGAAGAAATTTTTTTCTCTAATGCATGAAGGAACACACCCAAAACTTCACAAGTGACATTACATGTCAAGCATACGCAGTCAAGCACGGTGGAAAAAAATACATTGCCATTCGGCAAACATACACACTAACGAAGGAGGGGAAAAGTCAAAGGGGCCAGCCAACAAAACTCGCACACTCTGTACAAATACCAAACGTTGTACCATACCAACGTTTTTACCCTCTGTACACCATACTCCTGCTATAAATACCATGACAAGACAAGTCATAGGTAAGAGCCGGCGAGGAAACGACCGCCTAGGCTGTCGCTTCCCCTGGTTCATTTTGGTTCAAATATTTGGTTCAAATCACGTGTATTCTTCCTCTTCTTAGTTGATCGATTGTGACTTCGGTTTGCCTATGACGTAAATGTGAGACAGCGCCTCTGCTGGCTGCACAGAACTGCTGACGGACGGATGGAGTCAGAATATGACGGACGAGCTTCAAGAACTCATAGGCGTCACTTCCACAGCATTCCTTCTGGCCGTGTCTTAAGCCTTACCGAAACCATTAGAACGTGCGAACTTTTTTACCGGATGCATTTGCTCGCCGGCCATGAGGCATCTCCAGACATTAAAGATCATGCCCCAATTTTATATCACGTCACCACAGTCATGCCCCCCTCAAGTAAATAAATCATGCACGCCGCTGCCGGCGTTACCATTTTGCGGGTATTCCGTTCAGGATAGTCATACCGGCGGCACCACCTCCAATTTCTCCATCTATTGGAGGGCCAGTTGCCCCCCCCCCCCCCCCAACCCATTGTGTCATATCGAGACAGTGAGCACTGGGCTAGGACGTCGGGCAGCCACCATCGTCACTCGTTCGGTCAAAGTGAGCGGGAACCTTCCTCCTTCGGGAACCAACCATCCCCTGAATTAGCCCATAGTTTTGTCTCTCTGTCCCTCCCTCCCCATATTTCCCGTTCTAGCTCGATGCATGGATGTCCTGCGGTACTCTCGGCAGATCCGTCTCCGTTACACTCCTCGTCGCTGGTCTCTCAACATCTACGACACCCGCCTGGGCGCAGACACACCGAAAGAAAAATCTTTAGAGCCCCTATTTTCCATCACACATCACCCCCCACGTCGTACCCCTATAATGCGTAAGCCGCTATAACGCCAATAAAAAGTGCATTCCTCGAAAAGGCATGTTCCTGCCCACCTGAATCGCTTCCTTCCCCACCTTGCGTCAGTGGGAATGGCTGGATGTCGAGAACTCACCTTCGGAATACAAACACCCAATCCCCTAGATTAGAGCAGCAGCCTGCTAACGGATTCTTTCTGAACCTAGAGCCCGCCTTAGTATTTCTTTTACTCTTTTTTATCTGATTCAACATGTGGCACAAGAGGGCAACATTTTTTTCGACAAACGTTGAGTGCGTCATATCACCCAATGCTTACACGCAAGGGAGGGACAATCGACCATCATCCCCTGTTTCGGCTGCATTACGATTCAGAATTTATTTATGGAAGCGGTCATTGATAACTCTCGTGGTTCTGAAAGCTTTCAAGATAACAACTTTCTAAAACGGAACTATGGCACTGCACTCGACGAACGCCGTTGTTTACGAATGGTTCGAATAGCTAGGAGCTCAACAAAGAGCGCTAACGTAGAACTGACGCCTCCAATAGCAACAACCCCCAGGAAGTTAACGAATGGATAAAATAATAAAAAAGTCTTCTTGTTTGGGATGCGCAAAACCTGCTTTCTTCTCCTGGTAAATATCCAATCCTGACTCGAAATTGCCAAGAACAGGCGACGGTGCTGCCGACGTTAAAGAAGATTCCTAACCATTGTAGATCAGCCTGTGAAACATGTGTACATTCCTCCAACCTTTAATTAGGCCCTGATGATGAGGCGACGACGCCACTGTAGCCGCAACAGGGGCGAACGCAAATGCGCTTTCCTGGCAGACCCAGACGGCAACACTTCCTCATGGACTTCTGACGCACGCAATCATTGATCGGATTAAGAACAATCGAAGTGAGCTCCTCGTAAAATTCCGATACAGTCACACAAAAAAGGACCAAAAGAAAGCTGTAGTCTATACAGGGAAGGACATTACCAGTGTCCATGAGCAAGGCCCGTAGCCAGAAGTTAATTTTTTTTTTTCGGGGCGGGGGGGGGGGGGGCGGGGGGGAGGGCACCTTGTTGAAGGCCAAACTATTCGCGGTAGGCACTTCATTGGCGAAGTTAATTTATGCCAGTTTTGTACAATATATTTCAATAACGGGATATATTTTCTACGAGCGATTGTTCTCAGCATATTGCTCAAACTTAAAAAGAGCCATAAAGGAAAAAGAGCGAAAAATAAAAAGCTTAATACTTACACAAACTGATTTCATTGAGGCACACCCAAGCAGCTCACCTTGGTGCCTGGCATGGGACTGTAGGCTGTACTCTCATCGCGCCACACGAGTTTTGGCGTGATACCGAGGCCACACGATTTAAACGAATGATCTGAAGTTCTGAGCATTTGCTTCTCATTTAATGTCTGAAGTTTTGTATTGTGCTCCGTATCTAAATATTTCATAGAGCCGAGTTGCGGGTGGTCGGTTAGGAACCCATTTTATCTATCTTTAGATGTTCTTTAAGAAAACTTACGAACATAGAGCCGTTATAGTTTTTCATCTCCCCATAGATCTGCTTTATTTTTTGCGTGTGGATTTTAGAGACCTTAGTTTGACTTATAGCATGTTTTGCTTGTAAAAAGCCTTAAAGGTACACTGATGTGATTTGTAAACATTGAGGGATTACTAGCGAGCGCGAATTGTAGTCCGGAGTCCCTAGGCCTCTGTTTCGACCACTCTGAGTGCGTTTACGCGAATTTATTAGTATAAAAATCAATTCAAAAATGCTGTCCTCCTCTCTGCACCCTCGCCCATTTTCTGTGGCGTTTCGTGTTACGGCAGGAGGAGATGAGTCTGGCAATTGGCTGAGCTACTGCACGGCTCACCGACCTTCTGACCGAGTCAGTCGGCGCAGCCGTTTAGTCCGCCCGGCCGCCGACGGGTCGTCGCAATTCGCTCGCTCAGTTGAAACTAAGCCACAACACGTTTGCGAATGGAAGAATGCGCCCTTTCTTTCTGTTCTTTGTAAGTTGCTTTCTTTTTAAAGGTCACTTCACAGAAGTGCTGCAGAAGCGCACATGCGACGCTTCGCTGACTGGTACGCTAATAGGAAAATCTAAGGTCACTTGAAGGCGGGAGAAGAGTCAGCGAAGTCAATATAGCTACTAAGGAAACAAAATCAACTGAAACTTTTACCGTACAGCGTAAAACTAGGGTGCAGGAAGCACTTTTTTGCGCTGGGCGAACAAGCACAGCGGTCAGCAGCACGACTACGCATCTGCGAACGCTTTTTCCGTCTAAGAAAATGCAATTGCTAGACGTGAGATATTGTGTAAACTTGGGGACGCTTACTGCACGAGTGCAATACAACAAATAGTCACCTAAGCTGCTTGAAATGCTAAAACTAAATAAAAGTGTAAACTGGTTATACATTATATACCTTATATTGCTAGGTGAGCAGCGTCCGCCCGTGGCCGGGTGGTGTGGAGCGCTAGGTATGTTATTGTAAGTGTCTGCAAATCACGAGTTCAATCCCCGAGGGTACATTCTGTTTTTTTATAAGCGCTCGCCCGTGGCCGAGTGTTCTGGAGCGCTAGGTATGTTATTGTAAGTGTTTTGCATAGTCATGAGTTCAAATACCCGAGGTACATTCTTTTTTTTTTAAAGTTGACTTTTTCGTTTTCGCCGATGTTTTCTATACTGAGTTCACCTTTTTTTGGGCCGTAACGTTCACTGCTCCACGAACTAGTTCACAGAACGTGCGCAAGCTGACACTGACGAGCTAGCGAGTTCTCGTTGGCATGCTGTTGCTATAAGCACCGACGGCTTGCGGGCAGTGGGCAAAGGCCAGAATAAACAGACCCTTGGCCTACTGCGAACACGCTTTTACGATACAGGCATGAGTGAGGCAAGCTCCCAATATGGGGAAAAGCGCATGGCATTTCAGCGCCTGCGGTGACGCGGAGGGCGTTCATCCACTGCGTACGCCTCGGCTAGTGATTGCTACGATTCGAAGCCGTCCTGGGAGGCTTATCTTATGCATTTTACAGCCGACAACACGGCAGAAGCGCGGTACGACGATTACTGAGATACCGAGAATGCCCATCCAACGATGCCGTCGGATGTCAAAGCATGTTGTTTTACAAAACCGAAAAGGAAACTTGTTTGAATGCTAACCTTGGATATCGTCCAATCACGGTGCGTCTCCTTCCGTCGTCACAGCCTTTAGTTGGTGCGGCCGCCGCAAATCGCGCATGGTAGTTTTTCTTCTTTCGCGCTTTGTAAAATAATTATAGATTTATCAACCGGATGAACGATGAAAAGTGTGCTAATTGGAGCTAGTCTATGCAGTGCACGCAAAAACGGGAGCTTGAGAAATTCACTTCAGTGTCCTTTAAATTAAGAGAACTCTCCAACTGCAATGCTTAACTTAAAGATATTACTGAGAAAACAATGACATTTAAAGGTATCTTGACCTTCTGGTTAGTTCAGAAGTCTCCCATCAGGAAGCCAATCATTGACGGTCACCTATGTCAGCGCAGTCATGGGCGAACAGCGCAAAATATTTTCAGACCGCCCTTGTCAAGTACTCTGAAAACCCAAGACGCAGATAAATATTGCCATGAAATGGGGTTTAAACCGCAGGTTCGGCGCAGTTGTGGCTGGGAAGTTAAGAATTATAACAGGAGTCCAGCGACGTCCGAGCAATTTCCACGGAGCCCGCCAGTCTTCGAGATAAAAAATTCACGCATCCCCACTGAGTGAATCATGACGAGAGGGCGAAGCAATGGGGATCGTTCTTACCGTAAATCACCCGTGGCCTTGCCCACTCGCGCATGTAAATGAGTGACAATGCGTGCGTACAGTATATACAATTACAATCCAATCCAATCCGATAATATTCAATTTAATCCAATCCAATCCAAATTCAATCCAATCTAATCCAATCCAATGCTCCTCGCGCATGCGCAACACTGTGTACACGGACGCCAAGGGAAAAGCCACGGACAAAGCGAGGTTCTTATGTGCTTCGCCCCTAAAAGTCTTAGGTCAAGGAGAATAATTTTTCCACTACAAGGCGTATAGGACATGTAACACAAGAAAGTTACGCAACCCACCTTAGCCACCACAGTCATGTCCCACGCGATCAACGCACTTCTGCTTACTCCTGCAAGTAATGGAAGGCCTTGGAGACGTCCCAGTGGACTTTGTTTTAGTTCACTAATGAGTCCGAGAACGCCTGCTGACTAAAACCTTTCCGCTAAACGCAGTAGTTTCAGCACTTTACCGAAAGGAACACGCAAAACTGGCTCGATTAGAATTAGCACTACGTGTTTCCAGGGCGCTCTCTGCATTTGGGAGTGCACCCCTTGGACCAGACGTCTTTCCGAAAAGGCTTCAACTAAAGGCGTTGCCGCGAGTGACCAGCTTGAAGCACAACTATGGATGAGGGCGACAGTGCTGCGAGAACAACAGGACATCCTGTCAGAATTCGGGATCCCGCCGACGCATTCTGCCTGTTTTCTGCTATATGTTGTTTTTATGACCCTGCAGGCACTTCTGTAGCAAAGCGCTGCACGTTTTTGTATAGTATGCGAGGCTGCTAACAAGTGGGGGCGGACCGGATGGTTTTCAGCAGGCGGAAAAACAGCGAAGGGTGCGGAGGTAAAGAAAGGCCGCGTAACTCGGGGGACATGGAAATAGTTCGTCTATTTCTTCCACCGCCTTTTCTTCCTTCTCGGGCCTTCTGCAGACGCAAGACAAGCAGAAGGTGCACCTGATACCGCGGTGGCCCAATGCCTGAGTATGGTCCCTAAAGGGATATAGCCTGAGAAACTAGCTTGTAGCCACCAGCTGGGCCATTTCGCCAGTCCTGTACAGACGATTTACGCCGCTCCATGGAGTGTTCTTCGCCCAGAGGGTCAAGGGCGTTGAACGGATACACGTGGATGCGTAAGCGGAAACACGTGGCCCTTCCGTACACGGCGTCGATGGGAAGACGAGAGAAATAATGTGGCGCATTCTGAGCCGCTGTCAGCGGACATTGTGCATTGCACCCTTCTCTGGACGGCTCGGTCCCCAAAGCTGCATTCCGGTGTTTTTGTTCCTGACCAGAGAGGGTAAGCGTAAGCAGAAGAGAACAGTTTTTTTAGAAGGGAAGCTCTCGCTTACGCGCGCTGCCAGGAAAATAGTTGGGAAGTCGAGCTGGAACCCTCCACCCCGGCCCCGCACCAAACGTTCCGGGGGGCCCTCTGGCTACGGGCCTGCCATGAGCTTCTGAAGCTCTTCCGTACTTTCAACCTCACGAATGAAACTTGGTGTGCACTGGATCAGCTGTGATGGGAGGTTGAAGATGAGAGCCAACAAAAAGGCCCCGAAAATCCATGTAGCCACAGTATTTTTGTACCAATTCCGTCTGAGTGAACGTTTTGAGGTGCTCTTCCAAATAAATTGAAGTGAGGAATAAGACCGTCGTGGACTCTCGATTTCAGGCCCCCATGAAATCCAGACGGGGGTATATAATAACTTTGAAGAGCACAAACGCAGCAAAAATGGAGCTAACAATTGATATAGTGGTTCGGCCTTGCAGAAAAGAAGAGCCCTTTCCTGCCACGCGACGTGTAAAAAAGCAAAGAAGGCAAGGCGGGTACATGGCACAGAAATAAAAATTAGTGTTCAAACTCCAAAAAGCGGGCCTAGGGGAATGTCGACATCGCCAACCTGTTTTGCAGCAGCAAATCACTGATTTTTAAGTCAGGTTCTCCGACCATATCGAGGGTGACATTTAGAGCGGAATGCGCTTCTAATAGTGCCGCGGTCTGCGGAGGTATGTCGTTATGTCCGCCTTTTTCCTTCCAGTTCGGCGATACCACAGCGAGTTTGAAGTTTGCGGGAAATATTTGTGGTCTGCCTCGCTAAGCCTGAAAACCTGCGAAGGCAGGTAGGTGTTTCTGCGGAGGACGTTGTAGTTAACATATCCATTTTGGGGCTCTTCGTTTGATGTGGCAGAAATGGTGACCACCTGGCATGCCGCGAAGCCCAATGCCTTTACCCAGTCCAACGACTCATTTTCATCTGTGGATATGAACCAGTGGGTTTGAACAGGAAAGCGGACAAAATGCTCTAAATTTCCTAGAAAATCATTCTGCAGATTGTGGCACCAAGGAAGAAATACCGCGAGCTTTCAGAAGTCGCAATTCGTGCTCCAGACAAATTGGTATAACTCCAATGATCCGTCATCAAAATGGTTCCACAACCAAACGGGCTTGGGGAGGTAGGCAATGTGCTGCGCAAGCAACTTCGAGGAGTTACCAAAAGCTGCAACTGCGATGAGCTGGCTGTCGAGGCTGGCCATCACGTCCAGTGCAAGAGGGCGCAAGCTGGGCTTCAGAGATGCAGAATTTCGGCACACGACAAGAGAACAAGAAGAAGGCATGTCTCTGAACATTGTCCTTGCCTGTATCCTAAGCAAACCTTTGCGTTTTCTAATAAAGTGAGCAGCGTCGGTATTATCCTCACCATGTTGAAAAGAAACGTGCCGACGGCAAGCTGTGTTCGGGGTTTGATTGAGCTCTCTAGTTTTCACTACACGTGCCCCTGTCAATATTTGGTTATTACTGGCTGCTTTCTAATGTAGGCATTTCTTTCGTTCACATGTATTTCCCAAAGGATCGATGCTATCAACGTTCTGGTGATGACGCACATTCATGTTCTTGTTCCTTGTATATATACGTTCGTTTTTTTTTTCAAAATAAAATTCAGTTGCTAGTGCGCTTCATCCTGTGTCTCTTCATTCGTCTTCGTGTCTAAGTGGCGCTTTTTCAATTAAGAACGTATACCAACAAGCCCAACTTGCAGTTATTCTAAGGATGGAACGGCTACGCAAAAGCGGCCATATGATAATGCACCGAGATATTCACTCACCCCAAAAAGCTTATTTCGCTAATGAAGCTGATGAACGCAGTTTGTTGTTACTTATTTCATAGCGTTACGGCCTAATGGAATTTGTGTAAGTAGTCCTGTCGCCAAGCGGTACATGAATAAGAAGCAACCCCATATGAACGTATAGCCTCCGGGTCTTATCTATCTGGGTCATATTTGGAAATTGGCGGTCGCAGGCTTTTCAAATTTTTGTTTAAACGAAGATAAATAACAATAGCGTTTTTTGTGTCCCTGTATTCCGACATATTGCCAAAAATTAGAATGCATATTTAAGCAAGAAGTTCTTATATAAAAAATGTTTCCGAACCAAAAACCTGGAAACATTCTTCATTCTTGTCAAACATTTAAAACTAAAAGCAAACATTAGACATATTTGAGGCCAGACATCACTGCATAAGTGGAAGATGAAGTGTTCTTATTAATTTAAAATACGTGGCTGCTTGATTTTCCGCGATAGCCGATAAAAAAATACACGTTCAAAACAATGTTCCGGACGCATAAACACCAAAACCGTTAGCCGCCAACTATAGGCCTCTTGGCGGCGTCCTCAAAAATCATACAGTAAGGAAAGTCACCAGTACTAGCTGCGCAAATATTTGAACCCGGTTAAATTCAGTAAACTTTAGCAAGCCTCTGTGGTGTATATCCCATCACGGACGAGCGTCACGGTAGGTAAGGATCGTGATGGGTAGGCGAGAAAGGTAACAGTGGCCATTAGGTGGCGGGGGTGGCAGAATACTATCGTCTTTCAATGACATCTGACAAGAAGTGAGCCAATACGCGGGCGACTCCTTTAACACCGGAGCTGTTTGGGAGTTCGCAATGGCCGTTGAGGTCTCTCGCGCCAAGCGAAGGTACCCCCGGGGCCGACAGATGACGCCAACACCTCGACGGCCCTCAGGTCGCCCCTCCCAACTCGTGCGCCGGGGAACCCTATATATGCACCGGTTTTAAGTTTTCCAAATTCTTAAACGAAAGTTTTCTACTTCTACCAGCAAATGGTTTTGTCGAGGCGTGCGCCTTTAGAAACTTCCGAACCAAGCTAAATAAATCAACTGGCACCGCCTAGGGGTCGACCCTGAGCCTGAAGAGAAGCGGAGCGAGAGAGCCCATCGTCTTAGCGACTAAGCTACACCCACACGTGGATACGGGGTGACAGACGCTGGTTTTGATTCAGCGGCTGGGGAGGGGTGGGCGCTTTTTGGCAGCGGCACATGAAACAAGAGTGAGAGGGTGGCAGTGAGAGAGATGACGCAGTAGCCGCGTGTGCTGCCCTCTTTCTCACCCTTAGAAAGACGCTGCTCTCCATTTTCTTTCTGCCGTCGCACTGCCGGGCTACAGTGGCAGTGTCCCTGCTCTAGCCCGGCTGCTGCGTTCTTGATGCCACCCCTCCGCGAATTTCAGGCAACGGCTGGCAGAATCTTTCGTTTCACTTTTTCTAGAGCCACATGTTGGAATTGAAGTGACATCGCATGGGCAGTTGTTGTGGGTGTCGTTTACAGCTTTGCTTTCCAACCTCATTTACTGCGTGGATTGGAACCAATTTTTTTCCAATTTCTGTGCTTATTGCTTACGGCATCATTATTGGGAAATGTTCCTCTCTTGTCCGTATTCTGGGAACGTCAGGCATGCCGGTCCCCACCGCGCCGTATATGTATAAAAGATCATTTATATTGTGAAAAGTTGCTAGATGATATGCTCGGTATGAACGATCAATCCTTTGATACTCAGAAATGTGGCAATATATGAACGGTGAAGGAAGGCCAAAGAATTCTGGCAACGCAGAAGCGGACCGAAAGGCATCAGCTAGAAGACTCCGCCCCGGTGTTTCCTGTGGAACAGATCCCGGTATTATGTCAACAACTATCTGAACAACCTAAGGGAAAATAATGCTCCTGAGTGTTTTATGTAGAGCAGACTAGGCGTTCGAGCGGGGAGAGGTCGTACTGCCCATTAAGCGCTTGCTGTTTCCGGCGGCAAGTCCTCCACTGATCTTGCTGATGCTTAGCTTGTTGTTTTGTGAATTAGTGAAAGAACCTGAATTTCCAGCGAGACTAAGCTTGCTGTCCGGTATGAGACAGAAATATGGCAAGCTCCAGTACTTGTTTGTGAAGGATGTGTCTATCATTGTGAGTGGCGTGGCGCCTTCCTAAATCCTCACGCCGCTTCTTAAAGGCCGTCTGGAGCACACCCAGGAAAGAGCAAACATAAGGCTGCAGCCGTTGTGTTTGGTGCAGTTATCCATTCACCATTCGAAACAATGTCTTGGCTGTAGGGTTCGCCGAATCGTCTACGAGATGCCGAAACGTGAAGAAGCACGGCTGACTAGTTTCGTCAGCCTCGACAATATGAACCGTACTTCCCTACTAAAATAGCTCATGTGAACTAAACTTGCTTTTTCGGTGGAGGTTTTTACGGCAGCCGCCGTCCGCATCCCTGCGTGTACGAATTTAAAAACCTAATCCAACAGTCTACATATTTTCTATGCTGTCGAGGCGGCGATTCTATATATCACCCTATTAAGGGAGTTAACTGTTGGTGACCTGCATGGTGTGACGGTCCGTCCTGTCCACCCCAAGGAATGTTATTTATCCGTCAAATTTTCCTTCTCAATTTTTTATTCGGTGGAAGAGCGACGGCTATAGTTTTTGGTCTATGTGGTCCCCCAGAGTCTTGCGTCTTCTTTTGCGGGGTGACGATACACCGTCGTGATTTTTTCGGTGACATGTAGCAGAGACCTATTGGGGAAATTCTGGGAATCACCAAGTGTCATTACCATCTGGGAGTCGTACAGAACTAGCGACGGCGCCGGCCATTGATGTGGTTGAAAATACTGGCTCAAGCCGTCGTAAACTAAGGACGCGCCCCTAAAGGTTTATTACAAGCCACTTTCCTCCTACCAGTAAACACGTGTTCGTTCTCTCGCGCGTGCATGCTGTGCGTGGTGATTTCGGTGTTTTGTTGTTATCATCATCATGATCGTAATCTTTCCTTTTCGTTTCTTCCTTGCCCATTTTATAGGTTAGGACTATACTTAGGCCTAACTTTAGGTTTTGGTAAAATGGTCTCTAACAGGGCGCTGGGTCAAGCAGCGTGTACATCATTGCCACATCAATCTGCGCGAAACATTTGTGGGCGCTAGGGTTCACTTCATAACGTAAAGATGTGCGTCGGGCTGGCTGACACCCTCGTTCCCGTCCCTCTACCTACCTCCTACATTCCCCTTTATTGCTGGTGGTGTGGTTCCACATAACACGTAAGAGCCAACGGAACTTATTTGGCAAGTTTATGTGGCGTTTGCTGTCTCGCTCCAGAAGCCGTTTCATGCTACCGTTTCAATGACTATAAAATGAGTCCCGGCGGTTCGTGCATGACGAATATCTTTGGGCCTGAGCATTCTCATCTGAAACTGAAAGTAGTGTTTGTGTGTGTTTGTGAGTTTATGATTGCGAGAACTAAGTGTTTCTGTGTCTTCGTAAAAGCAACTGAAATATTTAAAAAATTAACTCTCCGCATTTACGTGCTTACAGCCTTTGAAAACAGCCGGGAGTGTCCCAAAGCTACGGTCAAGAACCAAAGATTCATTTCTTGTTGTCCAATAAAAAGTATATCCTGTGAAATATGTGCCGCTGTGAGCACAGCCATTACGACCATCTCAGAAAATGCGCGACTGAGAAGAAACAATTATCCAGGAACAATTAAAAAAAACACAAGAAGAGGTGTTCGATGATTGATGATTGGAAGGGCTTAAAGCGCCGACGCAACGCAGGCGATAACGCGCGCCGTAGTGGAGAGCTCCGAATTTTGGACACCTGGAGATCTCTAACGTGCGCCGAAATCTCGTACACACGGGTGGTTTTGCTTTTCGCCTCCATAAGAAAAGCGGCCGCCGCGGCTGGGAATCGAACCAGCGACCTCGTTCTCAGCAGCACAACGCCTTAGCCACTGAGTCACCGCGGCGGTTAAGAAGAGGTGTTCGAAAAATACCAAAATGATGATGGTGGTATCTCAATATCTTAGCTTTGTCTGAGCGGAAATGAAGGTTGTGGAGCAGTTCGTCTCTAATGGACTGTCCTTCGTTCAGGAGCCTTGGCCTGGTGCAGATACGCGCCCCGAAAATCAGCTCGAAGGCATCACGTAGTCGCTGCTACCCAGCCATCCTTACCACTGCTCATGGTGGGGGGGGGGGGGTAGTGTTAGGCGAAATTAGCCCTTCTACAGCCAGGGGTACAAGAGATGGGCTGTGGTCGGAGTCGGAAAGTGAGGGCTAGGATATTTCGCTTGAAGTGGAGGGCCGGTATGAAAAGTGTTGGTATCGAGTCGCAGTACGGTAGATTGTTCTATCTTGTGAAACTCCACACGTCGTGGGTGCTCGTACACAAAATAACGTAGAATATCACCTTACTGGGTCAATGTGGCTAGGGAAGCCTTCAGGTGTCATCTCTCAAGCGTGGCAGGGGTTAGGGCAGAGGTGTGGGCCACCTCGTTCCAATAGCGACACAAGTAACCAAGTGCGAACTTTATGATGATCATATCAAGGGTTGCCTTGATTTGCCTGTAAGGGTGAGCCTTGCCATTACAGAGATCCACTCAGCGTGGTAGCCTAACCACAAGGCTTGAGAATCTTTAATGATGGTCGCGTAATTTTCTACGATGCGACGGCCAGGGCAATTGTAATTTTTTCTGCGGTTGAGATGTTGGTAAGAATGGCAATTACGATAGCATGGCATCCGTTGCTCTCCCCGACCGCCGACATATAGGCCCTGTTAGGAGGCACGACAAGACATCCGCATGTCCAGTAGCGTTTCTAGATTGGAATTTGGGGTAACGCAAGGCAACCTAATCCCTGCAGCGCCTTTGCATGTACATTGGGTTCATATGACTAGATATAACGAAGACCGTGATATAACGGCCAATTAGAAGAGTATGCATTGAAGAATATACATGGCCGCACAGTGCACAATTGAGGCTACTTATTATTTCTCAAGAGTCGGAAATCTGGACTGGAATGTACAGTTTCAAAGACAGCAGAAACAGCGCAAAGAAAGGGGCAGGTAAGAACAGGATAATTCGCTCTTGATTATGAACACTCATCTAACATAGAGCATTGCCCAAACAGACGGCAAGAAAACGAATTCTTCGATACCTACGCCTGGCTGATCAGTTTTTGAAATTCATGTGGCGCCAGCAGCTCCCCAGTTCACCCAAGATAGTGCGGCTTCATAGAGGGTCTACCCACAAAACAGCGTATCATCCTGTTGTACTTCCTTTCCTCGTCCTTCGCGCTTTTCCTCCGGAACTATTATCGCCGAAGAGTACGTCTTTTTCGTTGAAACGATTACCTGAATCAGCTTCTCAAACGTAGTGTGAACCTTGACCTTCCAAAACGCCTTTCTACTTGGAGTTGTAGAGATTTCAAGATATATAAAAAAGAATTGGTAGACACTGGAATGGTTCGGTTGAAGTTACCCGCTGTGACATATGCAGATCTCGACCAGGATGGGTGTCAAGTAATCCGGCGACGGAAATACACTTTGAAACAAATTTAAATTTTTTTCCGTTTAAGAGGCCACCGCTACTGTTGGGTATGACGCACGCCGTGGTTAGGTGCTCCGGACTAGCTTTGACTGCATGGGGATCTTTAACATCCGTCAAAATCTTGAAACTCGGGAGATGCCGCTTCTCGCCTCCCTCCAAAAATGCGCTTACGCCGCCATGGTGGAAACCACATCCTTCTGCTAAGCAGCAAAACGCCTTAGCCACTAATCAAGGTGGCTGTTGCTATTCAGTATGTTTGAAGCATTGTAACATTTCAAGGGCATTGCCTATTGAAGGACTATCCACATCTGTACTGTTTTTATGCTGAGCGCATTTTTCACTTTTTCATTTTGTCAAGTGCCCTTTCTCGCTACAAGGTTTAGTATTAATGGTAATAGAACCCGGGCTGTTATGGGGGGCTTGTTCAGCCACGTCCTTTTTTGTCGTTTATTGTTTGGTCCCAGCTAGTTTCTAGCCCATGTCCCGAGGCACATTAGACGACCTTTTAACGTCTGGCTTCGAATTACTAACACCAAGATAGCTTTTTGTCATTTAAATGTCTCTGAATATCTCTTTTGTTTTTAGCCATTTTAAATATCCCGTACTCCGCAAATTGCCTTTATGCAGATGGAATTCGAAGCTCTCACTAGCAACATCTTAAAAACCAACGCATATCGTACATTCACTGCAATAGAAACCTTGAAACTATTTCTATGAAAAACAACTACTTTTTTCTAAGCTCAACGAACTTGTTCCTCCGCACTCTTCCTTCCAATCTTCCTACTAATCCTCCTTCTAATATACGTTTCGGCTATAGAGTCTGGTGTACCACCGGACAGTGTAATGGTCCCTCTCTTATTCATGTTGTCTATCAATGATATGCCGCAAGTCATTCTTGTCCACATCAGACTATAAGCAGATGACCGCGTTCTGTACAACCGTATTGAAACATGTGCCACGCAGGCCGAATTCAGTTATATTCTTCAAAATAGCAAAAAATGGAGTTCCCCTGGAAACAGTTTTGAACTCGGCAAAAGCGCTTTACGTGTGTACCACTTCACAATAATGTACTATTGATTTGCCTATTTCACTGGAGGGGTCGCGTTAAAAAGAGCATAAATATTTTCGTAGTTAGGTGTAAAGCTTTCCTCGTATCTTCGGTTAACGGAATGTGTCGAATATATACGTAGTTATACCAGAAATGCTTTGCGGTCACCTATATGAAACGTTTATAATAGTACCTCTGAGGCAAAGTGTTTTGCTTGTAAAAATTTATTCCAACCAATTATTTAATGGGCTAAAAGTTGTGGGACCTGCACACCTCAGGAAATCGTTCTGAGCTGAATACGATCAAATGTGTTGCTGCAAAATTTATTTATAACAAATATTGCGGTCGCCCATTCCCACCCAATTACGTGAACTATGGGAATTTCCTTTTATAGATTCAGGACTGCCGCGCAACCGATTGAAGTTCATTTTCCTTGTTAGTCATGGCCATATAAAATTAACAAAGATGATTATTTTCGCCATGGTTAAGGATGTGTATTTGCCTCCCACAACTCGAAATGACAGTCGTAAATACAGCTCCTTTCTGAGAGCAATAAAACATTGAAAAATGGAATCTGTTATCGAACGCCAAGTACGTACGTTATCTATAAATGAATGTCATGAAATTATCATGAGCACATGCGTACGCGATTAATGACTTGGCAAATGTCAACAATGTGATCAACTTTATATGGCATCTTGACATTGTGTTTATGTTGCATTTCAAAACTCTACATTTGTTTGCATTTCGAGCAAAGCAGTTTCTCTTTCATCCTGTAAGAATTTTGTACTGTCTCCTCAAAGTCTTGTAATAATTCCAAACTGGGCAGACATCGTCAATAATAAGTACAATAAATAAAAAAAGGCTACCTGCGGATTCTTTTCAGCCCGAAGAGGACACATACACAAAACCCTCCTTATCTTCAGTTTTCCATGCACCCTTTTCAACGAAATGCCAAATCGATATGACCCAGAGGCTTTCCCTCCGCAGTTATTTGCTGGCTTCCTGGCTCATTTACATAGAGCTGCCACAACACCACTCACTTGAATTATTTCAAACAGATTTGATCAGCAGACGAAACGCGGTTTGGTAAATAAATACGTTTGTGCATTATCATATTACAAACTGAAGAGTTGTCGCAGCACCATTATTTTGGGTCGGTCAGTCATAGCCGGACGTACGAATTCTGGTTTCAACGCAGTGAGGAATAATACAAACGGCGACCGCTTTCTTCGAAAACACGTGCTGAGGATAAATCCCAGCACAAATTGTGCAGACATGATTTTTCGTGTTCTCATTTTGTGTGCCCTACCCTACACTTCGGGTGCCCAGCTTTATCCTCTTGCTCTGGACGTCATGGCCGGCCTCAACAGCCAGTGGTTCGTCGCAGTCGCCGCTTTTGGAAACGCCTCAACCTTGCTTGCGCCACACATTGCCCACCTCCCAAAGCCCGTGTGGCTGTGGACTCACTTTCATGACGAATCGTTCCACCTGTACAAATCTGTCCTGGAGCACGAAGCACGGCTTTCGAAAGTCGCCATTTTTCTTCCTTGGCGAACTAATCTTCCGGAAGACTTCGTGGCAAAATTAGATGAACTTGCCCATTTGGCAGTTCAAACACACTGGGTGATCTCCACGAAAGAAAAGGAGTCGCTGGACTGGGTAAAGACTTTGCCCGTCGGTGCATGCCAGGTTGTCACCGTTTCCGAAACATCAATCCAGGAGCCGGTGAATGGATACAGTAAGTGCAACGCACAGCGGAAAAACACCTCAGTGGCGTCGCAGGTATTTAGTCTTCGCGAAGCTGCTCCCACAAAGTATCCCGCAAATTTGAAGCTGAAGATTGTTTCGCCTTACCGGTTGAAGCCCGATGGACACACCGACGTAGTTCCAGAAGTGGCTGCGGTATTGCTAGCCTACTTCACTCTAAACACAACCGTCATATTGTTTGGAAGACATGAATGGGGAATGAGTGACGTTCTGGTCCAGAGCAGATTGGCCGATATGGACATATTCCCTACAACATTTTCGTGGATATTGAAAAATAGGTTTTATTTCTACGCCATGTACCCGCCCTGCCATATTTGCTTTTTTACACGCCGTGTGCAAGGAAAGGTTTGTTTACTTCTGGAAGGAACAACGACTATCATCTCTTCTGTATTCACTATTGCTGTATTTGCGCTGGTAATGATTATTATGTACCGCTGTCTCGAGTGCCAGGTGAACAGTAAGAGTGTGTCGCCAGCAGTTTTGTTCCTTACTTCAACGTTTTTTGGTAGGGCACCGTGCAACATTCGCTGCAGCCTAATTTCAACAAAAATATTGCTTGCTTCATGGATGTTCGGGACGTTTTTTGTTGGCTGCTATCTTCAATCTCAAATCACAGCGGATATCTACGCACCAAGCTCCGTTCGCGAGGTCGAAAACATAGAAGCGCTTCAGAAGCTCATGGACTCCGGAAATGTACTTCCATGCATAGATCGAACATCGGTTCCAGCCCTTTACCACAACATGGAATCAGAATTCTCCAAAAAACTCACCTCCACTATTCGAAGTCGGGCTCAAGAGTGCGTAGTTGAGGATGCGATGAAGACGTGTTGCCGCCTTGGTCTACCACAAAAGCGAGTTTGCGTCCGCCCGTGTTGCAGCTACGACGTGATCCTTGCTCATCAGCATGGTCTAATGAAAGGCAGTGGGGATATAAATATGTATCAAAGAGTATCTTTAATGCTTCGCAACTTTCCCCAAAGACAGCAGCACCGGCGCCTGCTCTTGGCCATATCTGAATCAGGATTGGACTTTTTCCAAGAAAGGAAGGCTGGCGTAGCGCATCCTTCAGAAGGAATCATAACTGTAAAGTACCCATTTTTTAACTACCTATGGGCATTTGCTATTGGATGCGTCTCCGCTACATTCGCGGTCTGTTTTGAACTTCTGAGTGCTCGAACCGTCTCCAGATGTCGCACCTGGGACGACTCCAACAACGAAGTACGCAATTAGGAAATTTTTGTCTTCAAAAGTTTCTTAACTCTAATCAGTGGAATGGCCAATAGGCCTAATAATTCCCGGCAGTATCAGAATTATGAACCGGTGCTAATAAAAGGTTGGTCGTCGATTGCCCCGCCTTCAGCTTATGGGGTGCTATGTCTATTGATGCAACTTAAAACACGTGGAATTTCTGTCCTGTTAAGCCACATGAGCAAATAAACAATACTCCAGCTCCAAGTATCTCCGCATTCACCACCTGAAGCCTCCACGACTTGCCTGTTTTGGATAGTCTCGGTTCATTCGGAAGACGTTTTTTCTCATCATTCCCATCTCCCAACTGTCCCCAACGCGGCCAATGTGCCACTCGGGAACATTCCATGTGAGCTTGACCTTATGACCCTTTCCCAGAAATCTCCAGCAGCGAGCTATGGAGAGGGGCGTTGGGTAGCTCTAGCCGGGAGATTCAGGAGGCCCTGGTACGCAGAGCTATCAAAGTCGAGGCTAGCCTCCGCCCAGCCGCCAACAACCCTCAGTAACCCCGTGGCTCAAATAAAAGTCTCTCTCTCTCTCTCTCTCTCTCTCTCTCTCTCTCTCTCTCTCTCTCTCTCTCTCTCTCTCTCTCTCTCTCTCTCGAGCATCAAGCTGCACAGAATTAACCTAGACGCTTTAGTACCGTATAGTAAGCGGGCAGTCCGAGAATAATAATGCATGCCTTCTCAAACAAACAAAAAATTCTGAGATAATGGTCTAAACGAATTCTCAGCAACAAAAATTTGACGAGTCGCAAAGGGCAAGAGGATCAATAAATGTTTAGTGTAATGTATCGCAACATTCACCAAAATGGGAGAACTGAATTGGACTTGGGCGCATAACTTACCCGTGCTGCCAGCAAAACAATGCCATCTGAAGGTGATGAAACAAGGCCGTTCACTGAAACAAATTCTCCTCTTTCTGATTTTTATTCCATGTTGCAGCAGAACCGATAAGTCGGAGGTAGTAGTGTAGTTAACTAATGTTGAATAAGATGCGCGTGAGTGGTAGCGCTCTAACTGGGTAAGCGGCGCTCGGTTATTCCTAGTTCGTCTCTTTCATTCGTTGACTGCTGTTTGAATTTTCCTAGTATATACTTCTCGGCGCGCTTGAACTAAAAAATGTTTTGAGGAGGGTGACGCTGAGCATCTAGGTCTGTCACGGCGTCTCCATGGCTAAGGTATTGCGCTGTTGAGCCCAATAGTAGGTTCGATCCCGGCTATGGTGTCGCTTTCAAATGACAGGAAAGCGAAAAAAACTTGTGTGTTGAGATTTAATTGGTCTAAGATCCTCCGAGGGGCTTAAATTATTCCGCGACCCTTACACCACGGCGCGGCTCATAGCCAGGGTGTAGCTTCTCCACCCTAAACCCCAAAGCTTCAAATTTTTGACGCTGAGCGTGGAATATCGATCAAAGTACTCTTCCCATGCATTCCTTCTTATTTCTTCTACACTAAGAGCTTGTAGGGGTGCACGCTACCTAAACTCTCAAGAATGAGGCTACATAAGCCAGAACCCTGCTCTATATAGGCTAACCCCCTCTTCATAATTTATTTGTCTGTCCATATATTGCAACTACCGCGTTCTCATTAGCATATGCAACAGTAGCTGCGCGCATTATTTACGACTGGTTCTAGGTGATTCGCTGGCCTAAAATGTTGATTATTGCATGTCATTCCTTCGATCTGCTTCTTTAATTGACAGTCCTCGCACTCCTACACAATGGCCGGTGGGAATTATTTGGGTGCGGAAACATCGTACAATAATAATTTATGTATTAGTCAATCCTTTCAGCGGGTACAGGCAGTTAGAGCCCGCGCGAAGGCTTCAGACCGTTATCACGTTCGGGCGCTTCAAAGGCGTGAGAAACGTTCACAGATTTCTTGTGGGCGCGCTCCAAGTGCTTGGAGAATTATAACAATGATATGCGGTAAAGCCCAATCCCCTTGAGTGAGTGCAGAGTGAGTGCAGAGATTGATAGGCTAGGCACTTCGGAAGAACGACATGCGCAATTTAACCAGAGGGAAATCCACCGCTCTCGCTTTTCTTTAATCGAGTTTTGGCATGGCTTACACCAGTGATGAAGACGGGGTACAGTGGAAGGAATGCCCTAGGAAGCGGTGTGCATGAAATAAAAATAATAGGTAGGTCTTGGTGCAAAAAAAATTAGCACTGGCTTAGCTCGGCTGTGCCAGCATATACGTAGCATGAGCTTTCCTGGTTGTCTAGGGTTCAGCTGGTCATTATAGCTTTCCTGGTTGTCTAGGATTAGCTTGATTATTATGTTGTAGAAGAAGTGATAACTCGGCTAGTTGTCACTTTTTTAAATCGCTCTGTAACCTAAATATAACACGCGCCTTCATCCACACAGTCTGTTTCATGCCTGTCATGTTTTAGAAATGATACGCTGGATTGTGACGTATGCATGATGTCTGGTCATATGGGTTTAGGTTGTAGTATTTAGTGTGTGTCTGTTCTAATAAAAATCAGTTGTGAGTCAGCGCTGTGGTTTGTCGTTTCTTCTCTAGTGTCCGTGTTTTAAGTGCGCTACCTTCAAGATGTCCCATGTGATTATTATGTTTACTGCTGCTTCAGTGACACACATACGGTATTCTCGTAATGTGACACATGTATATTTATCAAGCGGCTCCGGCGCAGTGTCACCAATCGCCCCAGAGCTTAGCCGGTTCCACAGGAACATGCCGGTGTTGCTGCGACGCACGTACCATCGGTTCCACACCCGGCCACTGCTCCTCGCACGTGCGCAGCACTGGTCTCCGGAGCCCTGCGAAACTGCTCAACCTTGGCCAGTGTAGCTCACGCTACAAAAGAGCGACAGGGCTCTTTATCAAAGTAGAGGGACCTGCCGCCATGTTGACACATAGAAACTAGTACGGGTATTGGGCGGAGGTAGTAAAGGTATTTTACCAAATTTATGCGGAAGAAAATGAAGAAGGAATTGAAGAACGGAAAGCGTAACGAAACGAAGGAGTTATCACGTAACTTTAGCTGTGTCCCGTAAAAGTTCTAGATTCTAAATTCTAGATAAAAATTCTAGAAAAATTCTGCCCAGGAAGACACCGGCAACACTGTCGCTACAGGCCCCTTAAAGGGGAAGCGTGCTCGTCTCGTGCCGGCCCAGGAAGACAACGGCAACACTGTCGCTCCAGGAGCCATAGAAGGGACCGGGCGTTCAGCAAGCCGAGCATGCGCAGTGGGGGTGTCAATGGCGAACAACAACGACAACGACAAGGGAGGGACATAGCGCCGACCATGAGAGATGCTTCGCATCTAAAAAAATGTGGTTGATCCCTCTTTCATAGGAATTCGCAAAACACGTAAGTGAAAGGGGCGTTCACAGGAGCATTTTAATGTTAAAGGAATCTCCTTCTTGTGTGAAGGGTTCACAAACCTGTCCCGGCAAGGCGAAGTGACACCGACACGCAAGAAACGAAAACTGGGGAGGGTGCCTCAATTCACGCTCGTCCCCCGTACACGAAGGCGGTTAGAGATCCTGTATATCGCGGAGCGAGTTGCGCGTCTGATTGCCACATGCCGCGAGTTCCAGTTCGACAGAAACGCCGCTTTCAGTGCTGCGCACAGTCAGTTCTGCTCAACTGGGCATCGGCGGTTGTGGAAGCGGCGGCAGCGGCGGCCGCTCATCTGATAAGCGGTCCAATATTGTGCGTCAGTTTTTGCCCGGCCGCTCCTCCTCGCCACTCCCCCTCACCGCTGTCACTGGCGCGACGGCCCAGCGGCAGCTTTTTCACGCGAAAAGGGTGGCTTTCCCGCACCCCACGACCTGGAACTCAAGATGGCGGATGGACGCGTAACTCTGCTCCCCTAGGGGAGCTATATACAGGAACTCTAAAGGCGGTGGCATCGAGGCGCCAACTGTCGGCGCTCATTAGCGTCGTGATACGCTACTACTTCGCTTCGCCTCTTCTAGACGGCGCGCACCACCTGAGTGAGTCATAGGGAAGCACATCAGACTCGCGCATACAGTTTCTCACTTCTCAGTTCGTAGCGCAGTGGGAAGAGCGCCACGTACCTCCCGTTGCGGCCAGAGAGTCGTGGGCTCGAAACCAGGCCAATGTCACTTTTTCTGGCGACGTCACTTCCGTGACGGATATCCCGTAACCAAATTCTTTGTGTACCAGGGCATAAATCACTTTCATGTTAAAATTTCGACCAGTGCGATATTAGGTGGTCGTTGTCGGCTGTCGGCTGTGACGGGGTGGTAACCTTGACGGGCTTGTTCGGAATGTCATTCCCCCATAGTCTCTTGGGTAGAAAAGTAATGTTTAAATGACAGAGACCAGCCAGAGGCAAGGCAGCTATGTTTATGTCGGTGTGTGTGGTACCACTTGCAGCGTGTGGCTATTTTTGTGTTGTTGAAGCCTGGTAATATTAATGGTAAAAAAGTAGTAGAAGTGTTGATGGCAAAGATATCTTGTGACCGGATAGGTTGGAGAAGGAGGTGAGTGGCCATAATGTTTGAGAGCCTCGAGGCGTTGATGTTTCCATTGTTTATACAGTCAAACCTCGTTACAACAAAGTAGTATCGGTACAGGAAATTAGTTCGTTATATACGATGTTCCCTATAACAGCAGAGGTAAAAATCAGCTCTTACAAATCAATCTTCTGGAGTAATCAATAATTTTTAATCGGTAATCAATCAATAATCAATCATTTTTATGCTTCGAACACACTGTAAACTAGGTAACCCTTACCTTTCTACTTGTTGCATTTCAACCTCAGGGACCTGAACATGAGTACGTGAAATTGTGCATCGGTTCTAAGCCCGGAGTGCAGGAATTGCCGCGTAAATAAGTGAAGCAGTCATGCTAGGAACGTCATGAACCGCAGTGAATGGGACACCACACATAAAAGACGGTCTTCGAAGCCTGTGTTGCGGCTATGGACATCCATGCCTACCTTCAAAGGAATGCTTGTTGCTGCGATTACTTTTCCGTGTGTAGCCCGTGGCAGTTTGTATAAAAAACGTTACATGCACTACGTACATATCGACGAAGATATTTCTAAAAAGCCTAAAATATCTTCTCATTTTTCGAATCTTCCCCTGAACCAACTATTACTGCTGTTTTGTAATGCTTCATATCACTCTAGACGGATACGCGGCAGGAAGCTGCGCACGTAGCACTGATGTCTTTGTCAGGGTTCGAAAGCAATATTGGCATTTTGCGGGGGCGCTTACTCGGAGTATTGAACGCTATTTTTTTATTCTACGCCGTGTACCCACCTACCAATCTTTGCTTTTCTGGCCGCATGCCATCGAGAAATTTTCGCTTCTCCAAGGGCAAACCATTATGTTCGTTTTTCTTTCCGTCTTTGGTGGGTTTACGCTATTAATAATATTGTGGAGCGCTGTTTGAACCGCATGAAGGGCTGAGAGAGATAGTCGACGGCTGTCTTCTCATTTCAACGTCCTTGGGCCGATCTCCTTGCAAGGTTAAATCCAACAAATATTCTGCTACAATGTTGCTGCTCTCATTGCTGTTGGGAACACTTTTGCGTGGTCCGTACCTCCAGACTCACATAAAGTCATCTTTATTCACCGGGCTGACTTCGTGAGGTACAGATTACGGAAGAGTTTCAGAAGCTCATCTCCGGTTTCTTTTGATCTTTTTCCGAATGACTGGACTTGATGTTTTCAAAAAGCTCATATATACTGTTCAGAATCGGCGTAATGATTGCGTAACTTATAACGTGAAAAAGACGCGTTCATGCAGAGGTTTGCCACAGGACAAGGCGCCTGCGTTCGGTCCTGCAGATGCTATGATATACCCACGGCTCATACACACGGTCCAGTAAAAGGAGATGCGAATGTTCTAATGACTCCCGGAGCACCAACAATTATTCGCAAGTTTCTACAACGACTGCAGCACCGTCGCCTTTTATTGCGGGTTTCTGAGTCTGGACTAGACGTTCACCAAACAGAGAAAACTAACCCCTGTTCATCCTGAGGAAGGTTTTTATCAAGTCCGCATTTCTGAACTTTCCACAGTCTTTTATGTTTGGGAGAGTTACAGCAACATAAGCACTCTGCTTAGCTCTCCTGAGTGTTTAAACAATTCACAGTATCTGGTATGTACACTGCAACACCATCGTCTTCTTTTAGTTACAAAGCTTTCTCAGCCAATCAAATTATGGTCAATATCAGCTAATATGGGAATTATAAGGCATGCGACAAGGTTTTATCTAAGGTCCTTTACTGGGTATTATTGATGTATTGACCTCGCTGACTCCTGTATGTTTCACAACGCGTAATACCATGCGGATGACACGACATCTTCATCGGCTGATAAACGTTTGTTGACTTTAACATACACCATTGTTTCGACTAAAGTAACTATTTGGTGCCTCGAGAAACACCTAATAATCAGTCCGGGAGAACTTAAATTCATGATATTTAGACCCTGTCAGAAATTTATATCATTTATTTCCATCATTACACTGTGCTCGAAAGACCTATCCCCATGTGACAGGATACTTTCCTCGGAGTTTATACCGATTTCATCTGAATTTTTATGAACACATTGAAGTTTTCAGAAGTATGTAGTCTTTCGGCATTCGAGCACTCATAAAGTACCACCCATTTCTTCACGACAAGTCCTTCTTTCTCTTTATATTGCTTCCGTACGTATCGTATTCTTGCATGGGGTTGCCTTGTAATGGTTATCCAGCATCCTTGATGCATAGCAAAATCAGGCCATTCGTATCATCACCAAGGTCTTATTCCATGCTAACACCAGTGGCTGGATAGTAGCTGGACGTCGGTTGGCTAAGTGCTGAGGCAGGTGGTCAGACATCGCACTCGAGCGGGGCTGGCCTACGTAGCCCTAAGATCCCCTGCCTTCTGCCTAACGCTTCTCACGACTCATCTTCTGCACTTCCCAGATCGCCCTCCAGTCAGACGTCACCCTCGAGCTGTGGCCAGACTCCTGGGCTCGAAGCCCTCCTGTCTTCTGCCTAAGGCTTCTCGCGACTCATCTCGTCCGCTCCCGAGATCACTGTCCTCCTCTCTCTGCCCCCTGTCCTCGGTCGGCCTCGTGTTTTACTACATTTCGTCACTTTGTTCCACTCCTCCTCTCACGCCGTCAGTGACCCGTCTCCCCTCGTGTCCACCGGGAGATAATGAGCCACTCAGGTCGCAAAAGGAGTTTTTATCTAGGGGGAGGGGGGGGGGGGTTGAGTGGCGTCTCAAAGATGGTACTAAGATGCCCTGAGCGCAGTAAGTCATTGGCGCTTCCTAACGTACTCGCCTCCCTGCGTAGGATCCCTTAATTCCCATTGCTAGCCCGGTGACACCATGCCCGTGTGTGCGCGCTGGACCGTTTTTCGGAAAGGGTCACAGACCAGTGTCCCGTCGCCGATCCTTAGAAGTTCAATGCACACACACGCACACACCCACACTGGCCTAATAGGCCCTGCACAAGATTAAAACAAGGGCTAGTCTCTTTTAGTGGCGGTTACCGAGATTAGCCGGTTACCCTCTCTCGAAGTCTTTTCAGCGATCACGAGCCGTTGCACTTTCTTCTAGAGCGGTGTCTGGTATCTAGTCTGTCACCGTGGTAGACTGCCGGTTGTCATTTCGTATAACTACGTGGCCATCCAAAGTCCACTTTGTCTTTATTTGAACTACGATATCTTTTGCTCTGTTTCTAAGTGATCCAAGAAAGTCCTTTTCCTAGCCTTAACGCGAATCCTAACATTTTTCTTTCCATGGCCCATGAGCCAAGCTAAGTTTGCTTTCAAGTTGCTTAGTAAGGTGCCAAGTTCCTTCTCTTTATGTCACCACCTGAAGGAGGCATTGGTGGTATTCTCTTCTTTGCCTTAATAGAGAAAGCTGACTTTTCCGTATTTCAGGCGTTTGCCGAGTGCACCGCAGCACACAATTATTTTGCATCGGATGTCCTTCTCAGGGTTGGGATGAGCACGAACTGCAGTGACCAAGGTACAGGAGGCTTGCGATAATTTAAACTCGAAAGGACCTCAGGATTTTGTTTTAACTATCAGAAGATTCGATTATCAGAAGTTCCCACAAATATTACGAGGGTCCACATCCCAACTTGTTGGGTAATAAAACATTCACTATTATTTCAAACATTCATATTTACATTTACTCATTCATTCATAATCGCAACATTGTTGTGCTATTAAATGTTTGAAAAAAAAAACAAATTCATGATTTCTTTCTCTGTGTATAAGACTTCAAAATGAGATTTTCGATGGCAGTTTCCAAAAGGCAAGCAAGTTCGTTGGTTTGCTTTATTAATTTGCTTGGCCATTTTGATTTGTCCAACAAGAGAATCTGGCTGATGCTCGATATGAAATGCTATCTGTGTACGCTTTCACCGGCCGTATTCTGACTTATCTTTTTGCAACGGCTTTTTTTTTTGGCAAAGATCCCGAGTTTTTCTTGTCAACACAGTTTATGTGATTTTTGGAGGGTTTCAGATTTCGCTCATTTCGAAAAAAAAAACTCGTCAAATGACATCTGCTGACATTTTCTGAGGGAGCATCTTTAACAATGACCCAGATAGAAAATACATGGTGGCTTTTCCTACGTGGTGATTTGTTTTCTTATAGATGTAAATATTAGGACGTCTTACACCAATATCTTCGAGCCCTGAGGCTACAAAGAAAACAAAAAAGGAACTTGCGCCATTGAAGGTTTACTCGGAAGAAATTTTTTGCTACGAATGAAGTGCCATGCATTATCTTATTGCATCCCTGAACGTGGAGGACGCGTCAATATTTATGTCGCGGAGTGGTGCCGGTACGGAACTCCGCCTGGCATCGGCCCACTTAATTTCGACCTCATGAGGGTTAATGCAAAAGTCGGCTTCCTTTGAAAACGCAAAGTTCTGAGTTCTGAGTACTGAGTACTGGGTAAAATGTAGAGACATATTTCTGTTCTTCTCGTTTAGGGTACTGCTCTGACTTGAAATAATACGGTTGTTATAGTCGAGTGCCAGCCATAAGGACCAAGTTGACATATAAAAAAAATTTAGTGCGCTGCCACTCTGTGAACAAGGATACCTATGAAGCCACGCCCTCCACGGAGTGGACGAAACAAACAAAACACGTTTCTTTGTAATTTTGTAATGTCCGACTGCGCATACTTCTTCGCCAATTGCCTGAAGAAAATTTGGAAGGACCCAAGCTATATCCTACGGGCAAAAGACAGATGTCCCTTTCCTTCTGCGTTGTAGGCATCTTGCTCTTAGTGAAACACGCCAAGCCAATCTAGTCTACCAACGATGACACCAGAAAGGTCGCACAGCGCTGTTTGACGGCACGTTAAACCTTAACCTGCACAGTATACATGTCTTCGTAAGGATATGAAACATACGGCTGCGTGTGCCCCCCCTCCTTTCTCTACTCCCATCCCCTGCACGCATCAAATGGAAGCTGGTCGTGAGCGGAAGCTTATAAGCGAAAGACACTGTCGAGCATGTCGATCTGAAAGCCATTTAAGCTCAATGAGTGATGTTGGCCCACGTCGGCACTTCAAGCTGACCAGTTGCTGTTCATCCGACAAGAATTCGCAACTACTCGACCAGCTGGAACTTGAGGCGGCCACGGTGCGGTGGCGGCTTTCGGTGTTTTTGCGCCCATTTTACGGTTCTGTTCGGGCTGACGCTTCTTCAATTTCCGCTCTTCTTCCAAGCGAACGACATGCGTCTATTTTATAGCGAGTTAACAACTCGAACGCCTCGACCTTTATTCTAGCTACACACACGTGGTGTCCTTTGCGCTGCCCTGTCGTAGGCATCTTATTGTCTGTGCCACACACCAACGAGATCCAAACCGCTCCATTGTTGAGGACAGCTGACGGGGTGATTAGACTGTCGTGTTTAAATCTCCCACCACCACAGTTGGTATGTCATCGGTAGTGGCATTAAGCCCTGCTTTGCGTGCATGCCCCCCCCCCCAGCCATGCACGCCTAAACGGCAAGGGGGCTGGGCGCATAATTAGGCATGAAATAAACCGGTGAAGGGATAGAGAAAGACGGTATATGCGACCAGACTAAGATTTATTATTCTTCCACCAGAAGAACAACCAGCTGGTCAGCGAGGGCGGCCGACGCGAAAATGTCGCCTGGAATGGCTTTCAAGCTAACGAATTACGTGCTCCAGGCGGCATCACAACGGGCAAGTTGCTTTCAACCGTTTGTTACTCGGAGTTTGTTTGTTTGGTTTAATAAAATTAAAAAAATGTATTTTTTGTCACGCACCCTAACAGTCCTCCCAAGTTTAAAGACGCTTCGTAACAAACGCGCTGGCGGCACAATCGTGCCGCCACTCCTGTCAACTACGCTCTATACCGGGCTCAGTTTTTTAGGTTGTGGCAGTAAAGGGGCAAAAGTTATGAAGAAAATATATGAATAAAAAACCTTAAACGCTGCTAATTTCAAAAGAAAAATCTATATCGCACATTGTGAGCTCAAATTGTTGCATGCAGAATTCAGACACGCCAAAAAAAGCTTTTAGTTTTAAGACCCAAATACTCTAAGCCTTGCGCAATCAGGCATACAGGTATTGGGAATTGGCGTTCAGAGAATCGCGTTTAAAGGAATGTAACACCAATGCCAGTCAATGAAAAGTCATTGAGGTGCATATCATAGAGCGCAGGTTTCATACAAAATAAAAAGCTAGGTTCAGTAAGAAAAAAATTCAAATAGGTCTTGGACAATAATGAATAAGATAACGAGGGTGAAGCAGATTGTTTTTTTTTTTTCAAACGGGGAGGTGTTAATCTGACCCGGCGGAGGAGGACGAGGCGAGGCTTCGGACAAGCACAACGTATATTGACGGGAAAAATTAGAAGTCATGGTGCAGCAATGAAAATCAAGCTAATCTACTAACAACCTATGACAAGAGTGCACGAAAAAACAGCCCACTTCCATTGTTCGCCCTCACGTTCGGGTCCCGTGGAGAGCTGATGGGCTGGCTCGGTGCGCACGCTCGGTGCGCTGGGCTCGGTTCGCTTGTCGGTGCCGGTGTCGGTGCGACCGATGAACAACACGTCATTTTCGGCCCTTGTGCTTCGTAACGGTCTCAACTGGTAGAGACCCGGCGTAGCCCGGTGCGAAGATCTCCTGAACGCCCAGCGAGAGCTTCAGGAGGAATGTGCGGCTCCGTGACGATGATCTCCTATGCATTCTCGCCAAGCCGGGAGCTTCTGGAACCACCTGCTTCTTCCTTCCTCCAGCGCTCACTCACCTCTTCCTCTTTTTCCCCGTCTTTTTCTCCAACGTCCTCACGACCACTCGTCGTCTGCGTTTCTTTGATCGCCCAAAAAGCACCTCCTTACACGTGCCTCAACCAAAACAAGTGTTTTTTGGCAAAAAAACACTTCTCGTGAAAAGTCCGTCGGTGGTCACAACAGTCAGTTTACACGCACGGCACCACGTATCACCATTAACAGCACTACATTTTTACGCCATATAGTAGCACTTCCAAAACACTGCGTAACAATGAATCCAAAAAGCAGACCAGCAAGGTTCGAATATAAATACTTATAATACAACAAACTATATCTTAGTCACGTATTACACAAACCACCCAAAATAAGCAGTGAATAATAGAACCAGAATTATTCCAACCAAACCAAGGAGTCACAGACGTGTTAAAAAATACCAATCAATAATAAATCTACCACTGCGCAGAACCACCCAGAAACTCTATCCGCGTGGCCGTCGTTCAAGGTGGCTCAAGTAGCCCGCACACAATAACAAAGTACAACCTATGAACCTAACATACAATAATCTACCAGTTTTCTTTCCTAAAACAGTTTCAAACCTGTTCCTCTCCTTAGGCATGAGATTTCTAGCCAAGTCGAATTTGTGTCTTCAGTCCGGTTTGTTTACATGTAACTTCATCTTCACCTTCTTCCGACGCGCCCATTGGACTCCTTTTGCTATGTGGTCTTAACTCCCGCAACCGTATCTTGAAAGGCCGGTACCTTTTGATTGCACCGTCTGTTTTGCGGATGCGCACGCTCCTCGGGCATGTAACTTGAGCTCTGACGGAGTGCGCCGCAACTGTATTCCGTTGCGTGCGGAACTTCCACGCGAGAACGTGCTCACTTCTGCTGGAAGCAACGTGCAAAGCAAGGTCACTCTCGGCCAGCAACAGCTTTTTCCTCGGGACCACGAGCTTTTGCAGGAACATCCCTGCCCGTCCGTGTTGCTGTGCAGGCGGACATACCCACGAAGAAGAGGAGTGTTGATGTGTCCCGCTCCTGTTTTTTGATGGTTCTGGAGTGGAATATGCGGTAATATGATGCGGATTTAGTGCTCATCGAACGCAGAAACTGCTCCGGTCCACGCAGAGTAAATGTTTTGTCGGTGAGTGGACTTTTCGGCCATTTACGACTGTTTTTCGCTAAGGCCACGCCGGAGCCTAGCTAAGCCTAACGCCGACAGCCGCTCCTGGGCCTAACCGGCAGCGCTCCGAGACCATGCCCGAGGTGGAAATGGTAGAGGGGTAGATATTTCCCCGAAGAGGTCAACTGTCCAGGATGGCGTACGTCACTATCAAAGAAGAGCAAATCCCGCCCGAGTTCCCATCCTCGGCGGACACTTTACCTTCAAGTACAAGCAGCTCTGTAAGCCGCCGCACGCCCGACCGCGTAGCACTGCAAGGCGATTGCTGCAGCCTCGCTGCTCCCACGCTTACCAAGGGGCCAAGTTCATGTTAATATTGTCCCAGGGACGGAACTGATGTGAAGAAAATGATACTGTACGCGGTCATGAGAGCCCTGACGATGGCGGCGGGAATCACTGAGGAAGCCTGCAAGCAAGACGTGCTGTGTCCTAACCCGATGCAAAATATTTACGTACTAACGACGCCGGCCGTAAAAAACGCGGAGGCATACGCCAAGGTAAACCAAATAATCCTCGTCACCAAGCAACATGCAATTGCTGCTTACGTAGCTGCGCCCGAAAACACGTGCAAAGGGGTCGTCCGCAACATCGACGCGCACCTCACGGACATTCAACTTAAGGAGCTTTTCGTCACCGAAAGAAATCCGTCGGTCCTCGAGGCCAAGCGTATCAAGACCTCTACGACTGTCGTGCTCCACTTTCAGGGCATGCAGGTGCCAAGGTATGTCGTCTTTGGCATGTGCCTCGTCAAGTGCTCTCTTTAGAAGCGTCAAGTCGACGTGTGCATCAACCCCCAGCGAGATAATTGCAGGGGCTGCGGAGCCGAAAACCCGGGTGAAGAACACAACTCTAGACCGAAGTGCGGCTTGTGAATTTCGACCACATAAACATCGGGCCTATAAAAGGTATATGTTGAAGGCGTCCATACTTACATAAACATGGGCCGCTCTTTTATGATACATTGCTTATCTCAATTTAATTTGCAGCTTTTCAAACCAATGGTGTCGCACTTGGTAATGTTTTGCAGTGAAAGGTCTTGGTTAATGACAGAATTCGCTTCGGAGGAATGATTCGTTTTAAAAAACCATATTTCAAATACTGGTTATCTTCACACTGTTGATTTAGAGTGAGCTGACAAGAGCGCTATAAACCGCGTTTGGGCATTTTACGAACATTAAAATCTTGTGGGCATGTCGTACAAAATGTTCATATACGCTGCATTTTTAGAACGATACCTCTCCCAGGCTGCGTCTTTAAAGGCTTACGTGGCAAGTGACCTACAGTCGCCCGTTAAAGCAGCGCCTTCCTCATCGGCTCTTCGTTCGCTCGGAGGCTCACCGCTGTTTTACCACGTGAATAGGCCGGGAGAGACGCCTCGTTTAACTCAGGACAATCGCTTAGCACAGCTGTCAGTATTAGGGAGAAGGCTTGCTCATGTGATTTGCGTTCACTTGAGAATGGTGTGGTGTGAATTTTTCTGTAATGCAGTCGGGGGTAAGTTACTTCTAGAATCAGCATCAGTAGACGGAATACAACAAGCTAACACAGGCTGCTATATTCGAGCAGAGGTGTCCGAAATGGGCTCCGTCGCCTCCGTCATGTGCGATAGCGTTGTGGTCGAGCGGCCAGCGAACGTTCCTGCCTTGTGATACAACGATAAACAGAAGGAAAACTTAACTACTTACTGCATGGCGACAGATGACAGCGACTGTAGATAAACATCCACACTTAGGACAAGCTTACAGACTGGCACGTACCAGAGTGGCAGCGCGATCTGATGCTGTCAAAAGCATGCGTCAGCGCAAGGAGGCACATAGTATTTATCCCTCGAAGCGCTAAAGGTCGAACAGCTCTACGAGTGCTTTTGCATACGGTCCCGTTCACAGTGCCGACACAGACGAGCACTTTTCCGGAGTTCGCGAGGGCTGGCAGTAGTGGCGCTCAGTTGAGTCTGAGAGAGGCGAAGAGCAGATTTAGGCTGCAGCGTCCACTTCACGGGTGCATGTGTCAGCACGAAGAAAGTATGTTTCGTGTTTGGCACTGCCGCAGATCGAGCCATTGGGGATACCGGGGTTGCGGGGATACCGGAGGCTGAGTGACCAGCTCAGGAAATGGACCTCCGCTGCCGACTTTAATAAAATCGCAGGCGCACGTTCCGTGCTGCTTCAGCCTGTTTACCTAAGCACTCGGCCCGGGTCAGCTTAATCTGGCTTCACGGAAGTAGCTGGCGTCATGTTCACCGTCGCCTTGCATTAGTGGAGAATTCGGCACGGTTTACTGTTTACCACGAGCTCACGTAAGTAGGGCTCCCAACACTCCCTGCTGTCCTCACTCAGGTCTACCACGTGAAAGGCCAGCGCGCGTTTCTTGCAACTTGCAGTTACGTGTTCCGTCTCGCCGCAGTTAAACACAGGGACTGTTTGCCAGTTTCGGAAGCTTTCTTTCGCCCTCCTTCGCTGCGTCTACGCCCTTCTCGTTTTCCGGGATAATTTCTCCACCCGACTCAATTATCCTATTAGTACCACCACCTTCCTGAAAAGCGCTGCCTTTCGGGTCAGATTTTTCATGCCGCTCCCCTGAACTCTTTTTGGCCGTCTTTGAAGCCCTGCGCACAGCGTCATGCGACAAACTCATCCGCTATCTCACCTGTATAGTACACAGTGTTACATCCGGTGGTCCTTCATCCAGTGCATCACATTTTCGCTAGTCTGCGGTAAAAATGTTCTAGACGAGGTAGCCAATCCCCTTGTCGGATCTCCGAGAGAGAGCGAGAGAGAGAGAGAAAACTTTTATTGCCGCAAGGGCCAATTCGTGGGAGGGGTGCTGACCGAGGGAAGGTCACCGGTGACTTTGGCAGCCCAGGCGAACGATGCATCTTGCACCGCCGAATCCGACTTACAACGCCCTCGCCCAGTGATCCCCGTCTCGATATGGGGGAATGGGTTATGGGAGCATTGCCAGAGGAGGTGATCCATGGTTTGGACCACCCCACAAGCGGGGAAGTAGCGTGAGGAGTACAGAGTGGGGTACATGCGGTGTAGGCGGGAGAGGCAAGGAAGGATGTACGTTTGAACTAAGCGTCATAGGTGTTCTTCGATGTAAGAGAGCGCCGGGTGTGCAGGGGACAGTAGACGGCGGGAAAGGCGGTAATGAGTCGTAATCTCATGAAAGGAAAGGAGCCGATCTCTAGCTGACAGGGCTCCATGAAGGGTTCAAGGATAAGACCCGCTGAGAAGGTGAGCTCTCGAGCAGCTCTGTGTTCCCTCCCACACCCGTGTGGGCTGGGGTCCATACAAGCTCGGGGGGGGAGTCAGGGGGATTTTGAAGAAGGATTTTGGGTGCCAGGCCTGAAATGCGGCCCCGGGTGAAATGTCGAATGGCCGTCTTCGAATCGAAGATTATGATCACAGGGGGAAGGCCGTAGTGTTAATGCAAGAGCAATAGCCGCCTCTTCCGCAGTCGTTGGGGGAAGAAGTGCGAAGGGTGAGGGTGGTAAGAGGGGTACTGTTGGGAGCGTTGATGATTGCGAGAGCGTAGGCGTCGTGGTGCCTGTAGCTAGCTGCGTCAACATAAACAGTTGCCGGATGCACTGGGTATCGCTTCGTAAGGGCCCGCGCACGCTGCTCGATTGAGTATCGCTTCGTAAGCTCCCCTGCGGGCTCGATTGTGCGTCGGGTGCATGTTACGGGGAATGGGCCGAACGATGAATAGGTCATGGATAGTGCTAGGAAGGGCGAGAGAGGATTCTGTAGTGAAAGAGAAGTGGTTGGAAGTCGCCTGAGGAGAGATTGACCTGTTAACCGTTTTTGCAAAAACGGGCGTACTGGCTTACAAGATGAGCTTCGAGGAGCTCAGATGCGGTGTTGTAGACACCAAGCGATTCTACACGAGCGGTGGCCGCGCTCTGCGGAATCCTGAGCGCCGTCTTGTACACTTTTCGAATTAGGCAATCCACCTTTTTGAGTTCCTTAGAAGACAGTGCTAGATAAGGAAGAGAGTAAGTGATGCGACTTGTTACTGAAGCCTGTATCAGCCACAATCGTTCTGCCTCTTTGAGCCTTCGTGGCGGGTGGTGATGTTGCGGAGGAGGTTGATAGTCTGATTGACTTGGGATGTTAGGTTGGCGAGGTATGTGGTATTGGCGCGGTTCTGTTCGATATTGAGGCCTAGGATATCGGACTGTTGGGCAAGAGAAGCAGCAGCTCTGCCTTCTCGAGCGAACAAGTCAAACCGACATCACGAGCATAGGCAGCAGCACAATCTGCCCCCTGCTGGAGGGTGGTTTCAATGTGTACGTCACTGCCGCCTCGAACCCACAGCGTGTCGTCGGCACACAAACTGTGGTGAAGTGAGGGGATATTAGCAAGAAAAGGAGGAAGGTCTATCATAGCGATGTTGAAGAACAGTGGGGAGAGAACTGCTCCTTGTGGGGTGCCTATGGAGGGGTGCGGAATGACGTCGGAGCATAGATCAGAAGGCGAACTTTCTGCCTTGCATAGGTGCACTACACGAAACTTGCAGCGCAAGTGAACAGGGTAGAGGCGCGCTGAATCGTAACAAGGCATTTGTACACATTTCAAAACTTGTATACCTCACTATAACCGTTTTTAAACAGAGTAATCCACCTGCCATCAGGGATTCATTACAGATGACACTGCATGAAATCTGAAGATCCTCCTAACCGTGCGGCTTGTTTTAGTTTTTTTTACTGCTCACCGACTCATGCAGCCACACTACTCAAACATCAAGCTGGCTTGATTCCAATACGACTGCTATGCGAACATGCTCACCTAGTACTTTACATTAAGTGCAGGGCACTTCAGGTTCCCAGGTCATCGTTGTCACTAGCCCACGGTAACATTATGTGTCTACCGCAGACACGCGGCGTGGACGCACCCAAGGAAAGGCTTCAAAAAATTACATTTGGTCCATTTATTCAGCGTCACTGGAAAAAGTTATTCGAATACCAGACCAATAGGTTTACGACCTAAAAAAGGTTATATCAGCAGAACCGTTCAAAATGCCTGCAACCGCTGGCACTTTACATATTGTCGCCATTACTGACCGCAAAAAAAAACTTCAGGTGCATTTTAGATAACATATATATAACTAACCCGGCCATCTCCCGTCCATTTGGTTAAGAATGCTCATCGAGTTGACGTGCACGATAGTGAGCAAAAACGTGGGCGTCGAACAAAAAAATACACCATAAAAATCTCTCGGAGAGCTTCTAGCGCGTTGGAGATAAAATTAAGCACAAAAGAACCGAACTCCCGCTTTTGCTGTTGCGGGCAGAGCGAGAAACCAAAAATAAAAAAGAAGGGATTCGAGCTGTCCCACGAGAAGGCCTGCGAGCACTGCAATGCGGAAAAATTGATTTGCATCGAACAAACCTCGGTTAAATTCATGAAGAGAAGTGTGAGGCAGAAAGGAGGAGAACGTGAGGGTTGGCAGCAAACAGCGAAAGAACAGCCACCGCCGGTATGGCCAATAATGCCATCGCCTAAAAACGTTTACGTGACGCTTTCTCGCTAGCCGGCTTAACTATTTGGAGGAACGCGATCGTTCTGACAAAATAAGCAGATCACAAGTCATTCATTTTTTTTCTTTTTCCTACTCATTCAGTCGCGCTAAATGTGAGAAATGAGTAACCGACCACAGTACATTGCCACTGAACCCAACATAACACAATTTCGCGGCCTGTAAAGGAACGAAGCACGTAATTTTTCTTTCGCGAGTTTAAACTTGTTTAATTGTATTTATGTGTGAAAAGTTGCCTTCGGTTGTGTTTTTACGAATGTGATTTAAATTCCTATCACATTTAATTTTTTCTTCGTTGTCGTTTTTCTACGCGCGTGCGCCTCGTATATAATACCCCATTACTGAACGGTCCTCATAGCTGCCTGACGTAAAACCATATTTGCATGCCCATATAACCATACTATCACTTTTCGCTCCCAAATTTGTAAGTAGCGCCAGGGGTCCTGTCCCCGCTAAAAAAAATTGTTTTTGTGCACGGCCGGTCTAACTCTGACGGCCTCCACCACTGAAGGTAAGCTCCGCAGAGGTACACGACAACCCATTTGATGCAGTGCTGCTAAGTGGACTGGAAAGGGAATGGCAAGCCACATATCCGTCTTAAGAATTTAAAAAAATTGAAGAATATTTAGGGCCTCAATATCTTAGAAATAGGTAATATGTATTCGAAAACCATGAATCAATGTGAACTATTGCCTCGCAAGATACCAGATGCACAACTGCAAATTAGGGTGCACGCTATAAATTAGAATAAGCAACATATGACAAGCTCAATCTCAACAAGATGACCAAGGACGCCGGGAAGTTTAAAAGGTTGCATAAAAATTGAGCACTGAAATTGGTTTTTATTTTATCGTCGCTTTCAAACGTGTTGTTTCGTGAAACAGGCGGTTGACTACGCCATTGTTCTATAATCACCGGAACATCGAAGTACCCCCGCGTGTATAAAGAGAAAGCGTTCGGTAAGGTTAATCCAACAAATCTTTTGGCATGAGACTGGTGTCTACTTGCCATCTCTCAATCAAGCTTAAGCTGCCATTAAACCTCATTTAAATAAAGACAACAAAGAACATGTCTGTCCGTAATTACACGTATTTTTTACAAGCAACACGGAATAAACACTGGCACAACGACCAGTTCCGAGCTAAAATCTGGTAGCGTACTGGCATTGCTTTGATAACCTGTCATTATCAAAATTTCGGTGTACGTTGCATTCGCGGGCGTGGCACGCCTGTGGGTAACGACGGTGTGCGTCTTAGTCGTGATCTCAAACGTCTGTGTTGCTAAAGTTATGTAGTGGGTATACCAGTTGGGCAGCACCCCCCTTCTCCTGTATGCGGGCAGGTGCCCGGCTGCGTATTCCCAACCATATCCCGTAGGGGCCGAGGCCGACCACACTTTTTTAGCAGGGGCGCAGCAATGAGGTTAAAAAATTGCAATTTTTTAACCTTCTTGGACGCAGCACCGTGACGTCACTTACTCTATGTGCGCGACTTCATGCGAGGTGGATTTTTTCTTTTCCCCCTCCCCTCGTTTCGCCTGCTTTGCAGGCGGCCGATGGTTTCACTCCGTGGGCGGGGCTGGCCTGCGGCGCTCGGGAAGCTGACGCACATGTGTAGAAGCTAACCTTTGTACCTGAGCCCCTGATCTCTCCGCGCTCTTCTTGCGCGCCTGCAAGTTGACCCTGACCTCCGATCGTGTTCCTAGATAAGCGCTCGACTCGGTGCTCGAAGTGCGCGCGCGCGGATGGACGCTTTCACGCGCATGTGGCAATTATACACGTTCCGGAAAGCAAACACCCTCATTGAAAGCTCATTCTACAGCACACAGAAGGGTATACAATTGAGTTGGGTGCTCTTTCACTATATACACACCTGAAAACACGATTCGGTGCTGCAGGTAAGGATTACAAGAAAGGCAGCCAATTACCCATGACTACATTTACAAACTGTCCTACTCTTGCGAAATATTACAGCTGCATGAGCTGCTACATTTGGCACTTTCATAAGCACTATTAATTGAATTTCGTTAACATTAACTTCATTGCATTATTCTTTATCAGGAACAGTGCCACTAAGGAAAACATTGACATTTGTTAACATGCAATGGAAAGGTAGTGAATCGTTCTTGTAAGGGTGATACATTGATAAGAAAGACACCAGCTCACACGTACACGTTTTACACTCGTCATGAATTACTGCACAATTTGCATCTGCTGGTGCATAACAATTTATGGAAACAATATCGAAAATATATACCAACCAAGGGCTAAGTAATAGTTGGATTGTACAGCAACTGAAGTACTCGAGGAGTTTGATATATGTCTTCTGTACAGGGCTATTAGACCATCAGTCTCTTCACTGAAGCCATCAGGCCGAGTTTGATATCAGTAATCATGCTGTGCTATCACTCACGCTGTTGCCAATGTCGATTAGTTATTTTTAACAATTTGTGCTTCATGCACACAGATTTTACTGCATAAGATACTGTTATTTATAAATAGACAGCTCCAGCAGGATCCGAATGGCGCTGATGCCCCCCCCCCCCCCCCCTGTAATCGGGAAGGAACACCAAATCGTTACTACTTAATTTAGGCTCTGTCCATATTCGACGTACGCCACAGCTTTTAACTCCAGCCCCGCCCCTGCGACTGAAGAGGAACAGGTTAGTCGGATCCGTGACGATCCCACCACACTAGAAGCAATGACCGACTATGCCCTTGAACACAGACTCTACAAATTGGTGTAGAAGCCTGGCCGACTTCCCCGTTCGGTATACAATGTGAACTGTCTGCAGCGTGGACTGTTTTAATGTGAACCGCATTGTCCACAGTGTGAACTGTACATTGAAGTGTGAACTGTGCGTTTTGCTGCCACTGACGGACTTTAATGTGTCATTTTGCGATTAGGACCCCAACAGTGCAACTGTGTTCATGTGGGAGTTGTGACCACCTTCCCCTTTTTCTCCCTCATCCTTGCTCCCCCAGGGCCCCATGGCCTCTCATTCAATACAGTGTTACACTCACTCAGAAACGTATATTCTTTTCGCTGGTACTAATGAGTAGTTGCCCGTAGCTTGAAGTGATCGTAGTCGCAGTCACAGAGAT
>JABSTR010000914.1:0-68177 GCA_013339765.2 Haemaphysalis longicornis | reverse complement strand
GGTCTCTCAGGAGTTCCTTCGTTGTTGCCATGCGTATTTTATTCTATTCCAGGAGTAGAGGAACTGTAAGACGCTGAGGTCTCTGGTTGACCGTATAGACCACTTTCTGGAGGCCCAAAACATCTACAACCTCGGGAAGGTCGCAGAGGGCGAGCCACCTGCAAGCAGCAGTGACCTGCAAAGGAAGCCGCCGCCCAAGCGCTCCTTGAGTGATTGCAGCGGCCACACGGCCCCTGACTGTCGCGTCTCGCCAAGAGTCCTGCCGAAGTGTAAGAAATGCGGCTAGTCAGGAGAGGACGGTGTCCGCTGAATAGTGAAAAAACACGCCAATCGAACCAAAAGGTTTTGTGTTTCGTGGGCCATCGCAAAGCCTTCTAATTGCAGTTTAAACCCTGTCACTACTGCTTTATTTAAGAAGGCGGACCAAACTTCAGGCTTCCATAGTAGAGGGAACTTCAAGGCGTCTCGATTTCTAACAGACGGCCTTCCCGTTGTTGAAGTACGTGTCCTCGGGGATACTGTGCGTTCCCAGGTACACGGGAAGCAAAGCAGTTATTGTTCGGCGAGGCGTTGCATCCGAAAGAGCTTTAAGGTCAAAACAACAGGATTTCTTTGTTCATGAGACGGAGATGCAGTTTCCAGAGGCGATGATTAACATTCAAACGCCATACTTCACAGCAAAAGTCGTCGTCATTCCCATGGAAAACCGTAGGAACGACCGTAGGTTGCGAGTTATGGGTTCCTTCATTTCGAGCTACCTCCGGAGCAGAAGAACCATCCTGCATTGACATTTTTTACCGGAAAGTCGTTGTAATGATGACAGCGCCGATGACCCCCGTCTTGACGATGACCCCCCTCCCTTCTCGTGGCCTTGCTGGGTCTCCCCATCCCGTGGCGGAATGTTGGGGCGGCCTCCGCCGACGCCAGCGAGTCGCAACCCTTTGTTGGGCCTCGCCGGCGGCTTTTGTGTGGCGTCGGGGGAGGCTTTCCTTTCATCTTGACCTTCGGCGACGGCCGGAGGGAAGCGGAGGTCAAAACCCTTTTTGACATGTGCGCTGCTGTGGGGGAGGCGGCATTGCTCGCGCCCTGCTCGCACACGCTTCGACGAGTTGGTCGAGTCGTGCGACTGCAAGCGGTCGCACGAAGACTCGCTCCCGTGGCGGTTTCTGGGCGCCAGAACTCCACGCATCTTTCCAGCCAACCGTGCGGCGGTTTGGCACCTTTTTGGCCTCCGGGCCCTCACGAGGGATCGTGCCGCGATACCCCCTTGCGCGCTGCGGCGCCTTTTAATTTTAATCCAGTTTTTCTTGTCTTGTGCTATGATTCGTCGTCTCTTGTAAATACGTGTAAATAGACTTCTTTTTCTTTCATCATCTACCTCCTGTGTCAGCGTCACCGGCTACTTTCACCCATCCACGGCGACACCAACCACCTTCACCAACGAACCAAACTTTACTGGCGCAGCCCGACAGCGTCGTGGACGTTACCTGTGGTTCAGTTAACGAAGTGGTGACTCAGTGCCGGCCGAGAGGGGACTTCAAGAGTACAGGAGGAGAGAAGTCGACATCACGACGCAAGGACAAAGACGAAGCAGGGCGGCTGCGAGCCGCCTACGAGACAACGAATGGATTGTTTTCCTGCCGGGGAAACTTCACTTCAGGACCTTCTGATCCCCGCAGGAGACGAGTGGGACTGACGTGTGTGGTACAGCAGAGCGGCCGTGTCATCGACGGTGAGTGGTCCGTCTCTGCACCTTTACTTTTTTTTGAAGGGACATCCTCATTGCCAGGGCCCACCATGGCTAGAGATTTCGAACTTGAAGGCGAACGCGCAAAAACGCGAGAGCTGGAGCGGCTGGTAAGGTTGGCTGAAGCGGAATCCCTAGCGCGTCCGGGAAACGAGAACGTTGTGCGGCCGTGCTGCAGTTGTGGTCAGACAACACACTCGTCCGCTGACTGCCGCCGTTACCGCTATCTCGATCGCGAAGCCAGCCCACCCTCTCAGAGGGAACGGTGGGTTGAGGTAGCTGATTCCGAGGCAGGGGTAAGGCCGCGTCTGGTCACTGCGGCAGTGTCCGGAATTTCTAAAAGACGGCCATGCAAGGTGGGCAGCCGGCTGGTGGGGCTGAGGGTCCCCACTAAGCCGTTCAAGCTAAAGCTCGACAGAGTCAATGAAACTGCGGTGCTGAAAAGGATCTTCACCCCTGATCAGCTGACCAGGCCGCCGAAATCTGTCTCACTGGCTTCCCGTGAAGGCGCGACCGCGAGCCCCGCGGTTCTTCCCCCGTCACGGGCTATTGTCGGCGCCACTTCGGCTGCCCAGCCAAGGGTGGCAGAGTCGGTAGGCCAGGCCACGGGCCAGGCAGGCACGCTCGCCGCGGCTGCACGCGCCGGAAAAGTGGTGGCAGGCTTGGCCAGCGGCTGTCCCGGGAAAGCAAATGAGCCGGGCAATATCGAGGCGCCTCCGCCGAGATTTTCAGCGGTAGAGGTGGCGGCGGTGTCCAGCGGGCTAACGCAGACGGGTGATGCACCGACGAGCGACATGGACTCGGACGGCACTCAGCCGCCGTCCGCACAGGCGGGTACGCGTCCTCAGCAAGGTCAGCCAGCGTCCCATTAGCGTTGACATGCCGTCGACCAGCTGTGACCGTGGCTCCAGTGTTGCGCTGTACAAGCTTTTGGGGTCCCTAAGTCTAGGCGCAGCTTCACAGCATCGAACGCTGATATAACTGCTGCTTGCGGGAGCAGTAAATCGAGGGTCCCAAATGAGAGCAAGGATCGACAAAGGGGCAGCGGAGAGCCACTTTGCATGCGCTGGAGGGGACAGTGTCAAGCGCGTGCATGAGAAAGGAAGCGTCTCAAAGCTTCGGCTCCTGGTCATGCGTGTGGCTCTGACAGTGGGGGACTTCCCCACGGCTTGCAGAGGCGGATGACCTCACGCCTCGGCGAACTCCGAACATCACAATTGGTGTGCAGCAAACGGTGGACTCTCACCTCGAAGCTGCGCCCGATTTAATCTGAGTGCTACTGGCGGAAGGAGGAGAACTGTGGTGAATGGATTGAACGCTCGTGCGCGGTTCATTCCGCTGCTGTTTTTTTTCTTGCCTGTGCTTTGGGCGGAGTGAACGTCCACCCTGCGTTTTGTTGCCTTATTTACAATTGCGTTGTTCATTGGGCCGCCGTTTTCTCTTGTTTCTTCCTTTGTTCTCGCGAGTGAGCCCCACTTCTGCCTTTGTCGTTGTATCCCGTACGCGGGTATTTTTCTGGTTTGCATGATGTGCCCCGGGCGTGTTATGCATCATTTGTTTTTCTCATCGTGTAGCCTTTCACTTTGTGCTTGCTGGCATGCGGAAATCGCGTTGCATGCATGGAGCCCTCAAGAGATATTCTTCGCGCTTTTGTTTGCTTGCTTGATTACGGGCGCTGTGATCACTGTGTTTTTGTGCCTTTAGTAGTCCAACAGTCCTGACACAGGCTTCTGATGGGGGAGCTGTAATGATGACAGCGCCGATGACCCCCGTCTTGATGATGACCCCCCTCCCTTCTCGTGGCCTTGTTGTGTCTCCCCATCCCGTGGCGGGATGTTGGGGGGGCCTCCGCCGACGCCAGCGAGTCGCAACCCTTTGTATGGGCCTCGCCGGCGGCTTTTGTGGCGTCGCGGGGAAGGCTTTCCTTCCACCTGACCTTCGGCGACGGCGGGGGGGAGCGGAGGTCAAAACCCTTTTGGCATGTGCGCTGCTGTGGGGGAGGCGGCATTGCTCGCGCCCTGCTCGCACACGCTTCGACGAGTTTGTCGAGTCGTGCGACTGCAAGCGGTCGCACGAAGACTCGCTCCGTGCCGTTTTCTGGGCGCCAGAAACTCCACGCATATTCAGCCAACCGTGCGGCGGTTTGGCACCTTTTGGCTTCCGGGCCCTCACGAGGGATCGTGCCGCGATACCCCCTTGCGCGCTGCGACGCCTTTTAATTTTAATCCAGTTTTTCTTGTCTTGTGCTATGTTTCGTCTTCTCTTGTAAATACGTGTAAATAGACTTCTTTTTCATTCATCACCTCCTATCCTTTGTCAGCGTCACCGGCTACTTTCACCCATCCACGGCGACACCAACCACTTCACCAACGAACCAAACTTTACTGTCGTCAAGCAAATATTTTACCGCAAAGGACGCTCTTAGAATTTCCTTCACGAAGATGGTATTCTCTACCGACAGTCGGCAGGACTACCTATTGTTGTGCCGAAGCCTCTCCCAGAGTCAATACCTATAGGCTTCCATGAAGAAATCAAGGCTGGGCATCTGGGGATACGGCGAACGATCAGTGGAGTTCTGGGAGAGTTTTACTGCCCTTGCGTGCATGTCTACGTACGGTGCTTCTTCGCGGCTTGCAACACTTGTCAGCAGGCAAAATCACAAGAAAAATCACCCGATGGAGGTCAGGCAGGAGTCTTGAAGGCCGGCGTGACCTAACACTATGGCCCTATGGAATCGGATGCGCTGAGTTGAGATAACGAAGTTTTATGCCAACTGTGGGACAGAATGATAGGAAAATTTCCGGAGTTTTTGCGTAGTAGAAAAGCAATACATCTGCCTTAGAGCTCCAATAGCTTTTAATGGGATTATTTGGCAAGGTTGGCGACGCCCTGAACCCACTTGCTTTAACAAAAGGTACCCGCTAAAGCTCTCAACAAACCATACATTCCGCTATCCTCCAGAAAAGCCCAAACCTGAATTTCTATTAGGTAACGCACGACTTATACCACGTGCATCAAAAGTATAACGCTTCAAGAAGCACCTGCCCTGTTAGCTGTGGGGTATTTTAAAGCTGAAGCGTTGGAAATAAAACACAACACGTGGGCACCGACGTAGCATCTCTCCGGTTGCCTGAGTAAGCCTTCAGCTTCCGTGAATTAGTTGAGAGAAAAGCGAAGTGGACCATATTATTTATGTATAATGAATGTATTATATGTTAGTTGTAGTCAACTTTAATTCGTTGCGTGCCATGTTCTGCAATAGACGTTTCTGAGAAAAGTTCGCTTAGTTTGGGAGCGATAAAGGTCAGAGATCAGTGATTTTGTTTATTCGCAAAAGTCTGATACCGCTTGTTGTAAGCAGTTAAGTAAAATAAATTGTTGCGGATAATGTACACCTGTTATGTTTGTTGTTGGTTATCCGTAAGTCATTCCTTCACTTAGGCGGACTGACTGTGATTGTTTGATGTGCGTAGCTGCATTCTGTTTCTGTGGTTCGTGCTGTGATTTTCATGTTCGGAAATCTTATTTATGCGCATCTATGAATTGCTTTTAGTTTCTTGTGATCGGACTTATACTGTAGCTTTTTAATAGACAGGAAAAGGAGGCTGGAAACAGTACAGCGATCTATTGACTGCAAAACCTGCGGTTAAGACGACGAAGTTGCCAGTGCAAAAGAGAAATAGAAGGCTCTTTATTAGAAGGAAAGCCGAGATGTTGGCCGGAATCTCCACACCCAAATGCTTTCGGCGTGGAAAGCGGGAAAGGGGGCAAAAAATGGCCGGATAGATGACAGGGCAGAAGAAAGAGAAGAAATAAAGGGAAAAATATATTTTTTTTCCTTCTAAACAACTAACATAAAACCCAAAGCTAGGTGCGGCGTTCGGTGCATTGCATCGGAGCACGTATCATGTCACAAGGATCAACTAAGGGAAGCGTGATTGTCCTCCGGTGGATAGAGAACGCTTCATTCATGGGTGTCGCTGTCACTAGGGTTAGGTAAACAAATTTTGAAACAACGGGAAATGAAACATCTTGTATTTAGTATATCTCAGTCGTTTCTGCAATTGCATGAAGGCCCACAGGTCAGATCTTCTCACACTCATCCACTGGCGATACATTACACATGACTAGCCTGAAGCGTGGATATTTAAAGGGGCGAAGCTACTTAGGGGTTCAAGCTTTCGGCGTCTTCTGTTGCCTTTGTCTCCAGTTTTTATGGTAAGTCAAGTTGTCAAACGATTGGCCAATAACAACTGCATACTGAAGTAAACCGGTTAAAAATAAACTAACATAACTTACACTAATATAAATACAGTAATATTCGCGATTTCACAGCAGTAATAACAGAAATGTGTTATTTGCCGTTTCGCAATTGGTTTAAACGGCAGGTTTTTAGATGCGAAGTAGCTTATGGTTGCGCCTGTTCCCTCCGCCGTGTGTGGGCGCCGCTGTTCTGCGTCCACACCTCCACTGCGCATGACTGTCCAGGCACCGCTGATGATGATTGTGGCAAGATGCCCCTGGGATTGGCCAACCAAAGAATCCGTCACGAGATAGCTTCGCGTTCAACCACCGTCGTTATCTTCCTGTAGGGGAGCCTCCTCCCCAAACGCCGCGATGAGTGCCACAGGCAACGCCGCCGGTAACGCCACCTGCAACGCCAGCGTCAACGCCAGTGTCAGCGCCCCGGAAAAGAGGTCACAAAAAGACGAACAAGAAGAAGAAGGAGCAGCACCTCCTCCTGCCGTGATCGTCCACCCGGAACACGAAGACGCCGACCTCATCCCGAGCCAAGACTTGGTGCGCCTGATGAAACACGCGAGTCCGTGCGCCGCCGTGCGCAAGCGCCAGGACATCATGGACCGGGACGAATACTACAATTTGATGAGGGTGACAAACGCGGAACAACATGAGCTACTGTGCGAGATCATCCACCAGCAGACGACGCCATCAGCACCTCCGTTACGGGTCGTCTTCAACGGACTGGCCTGTTGCGGCAAGACGTTTGTCCTCCGGCTTACCATGGACCTCTACAACCGGTACAGCAACACCAGCAACAACACCGCCTACAACGCGTTTCTCATCTGCGCGAGCACCGGAAAGGCGGCTGGGGCAGTGGGAGAAGCACTGTGCACGCGCCTTTCAAGCTCTCTCGGAAGACCACCGGCCCCATCAAGGACGGAGGCCTCAGCGCCAGCGAGTTGAACACCTTCCGCGTGGCCTTCCGCAGCGTGAAATGCGTGATCATGGACGAGGTGAGCATGATGTCTGCAGACATCCTAAACGCAGTAGGCTTGAGTTGACACCATGGCTGCTTCGCATACTACTCAGGGTTCCTCTACGGGAAGATGGTGAAATTTTTTCTTGCGAAGCACACTTTATGGCATGCAGTGGCTTGTTGCACGAATCCACTTAGGGCCAGCGAATGTCTCATTTAGTTGCCTAAATGCGGTTTAACGCAGTGTTGTACACGTTCCTCTAAAATAGGAACGAAAGCTCGTTCCTCGTTCCTTCCCAATTTTGAAACGAGTTCCCGTTACACGTTCCTTTATTGCGAAAGGAACGCGTTCCAGTTCCACTTCGAAAATTGGAACGTGTTGTTACATTACGTTACAATTAGGTTTTAAAATTAAAATATAGTGTCGGATAATCTTGGTGCAAAGTTAAGTGGGAAGTTTAAAACTCACATCTAACTACGTAAATTATACGAATATTAACACCACCTGCAGCAGATTGTCTGGAGATAAAAATGCTCAAAAGAAACGCGCCTAGGCGTATTTTTTCGGTGAGCACCGGACAAACTCCAGACGGGTCGAGGACATTTCGGTGCAGGATGTATCGGTGCGGAAATTTGGTGTACGGACATTTCGGTGTACGGACAAGTCTGTGTACGGGCGCTTCGGTGCTCGGACATTTCTGTGTACGGACATTTCGGTGCGCACACTTTTCGGCGATCAAATTATCCGGTGCTTGCCCGTTAGTGACAGCCGTTACATTTTTATTTCCCCTTAACTTGGGTCATGGACAACAATCTGGAGCAGGGAATTCATTTTTTGATTGATGCCATGTTTCGTTTTTGCAAGGTATTTTTAGAAATTATGCATTTATATATTTATGTTTAATACCTCTTCCAGGGAGACCTGTTATGCAGCTGATTTAGTTCTTCAGCACACGTATTTTACGACAGGTTGTTAATTTATATTCGCTCTTTTTAGCTAAGACAATAAACCGGTGTTTACTGTGGTCTAACGCCTTTTTTGTATTTTTTTACACACCCTCAAAAAACATGAATTACATGCACACGCTCAATATTCAAAACATAACAAACATTAGCTAGCACCCCCCCCCCAATGCAGAAAATCTTGAAGTGACACCCCTCTCTCTCTACCAAGGGGGTGGTAGCCGGCGGGGCTCAGCCTTCCCCTCCCCAAGCTAAGGCCACCGTAAGTGTGATCGTTGGTTGGTTAGTTTTAAGTAAAGCCGACACCGAATACAACGAAGACGAGATTGAATGAGAAAATCAATAAAACGCAACGCACATGCGCCTAATCAACCTCGTTTTTCTGGGGTTTTTTTTGTTTGTTTTTTTTGTTGAAGTTTTGCTTTGGGGGGGGGGGGGGGGGGTAGGAATGGACTAAAAGCAGCAGCGTCTTGCATTGTTGGGGGAAGTGAAAGCAAAGTGCTTTGGTAACACTTAAAGTATTAGGATTGTTCACTTGAACACTTGAATGTTACATAAAGAACAAGGTTCAACGGATGCAAATTAACTATGTTGATTTTTTTACCATCTACTACAGAAATTGGGGTTTTTACGGTGGCAATGCTCCGCCAGGGTTTAGCGTTCGTTTCCACGCACGGCGGCGCAAAGCACAAGTATCGAACGTAAAATCCTAAGCAAGTCACGAATTACAATCTGAAAGATAAAATGTTTCAAAGAATGCCTGAGACATATCCCGTGACTCAAAATGGCCGCACCAGAACGTCCTGCACTGTAATGTCTCGAACACCGAAATGTCCGGATCCCGTCTTAGACAATCTTTTCACGCCAGGGAACAATTCTATCGGCCACACGCGCATCCTGGCCTCCCCAGACAAACGATAGGTGAAAAGAATTATCGTGGCTACGCTATTCACCACCGTCGAACGCCGCGTAAGCTCAACCAGCATGAAAGCAAGCACAAGCTGCGGCCTGCTGCGTGGTTATTCTTCTGCCTTTGACCTTGGAGGAAGCACGTACGGCTGAAGAGAAACGCAGTCGCGACTTGTAGATTTTTGTACTCTAGCCTTGGCATCAAAAACAGCCAAATCCTAACGATGTAACAGCAGGAACGCCGTTCCTGCCGTTCCTTCAAAAACCTAACGAGTTACCGTTACAGTTCCACCGACCCTTAATGGAACGGTGGCGTTCCTTCGTTCCTCCAAAAAACAACTAGTTCCAGGAACGCCGTTCCTTGTAACGCCGTTTCGTACAACACTGGTTTAACGCAACAGAGGGCGCGAGGGCCTCGCCAAGCGCTCGATTGCTCCTGTTATCGGCGCTTCTTCGGCGTCAAATCAGCGGGTGCTGTGTGGCAATGGAGGGGCGAAGGCGCCCGTTGGGTCCAGATACGCTCTTTTCTGCGACGAACCCTTGTCCAATAGCAGCGATTTTGGTCACGGAAAAACCGTCGCTCACTTCATTCTTCGCCCCTTCCCAGGGTTCACATTAGTCGAGATGGCCCGGGATTCTTTTTATTACCCTGCAAAAAACTCCAAAAACGTTTCCGGCTCAGCAAGAGAAATGCCGATGTAGAAGGGACGTAAAAATAGAGGCACACATGACAAGTGCTAATGTTTCCGACCTTACTCATGACGTTATGCTGCAAAACGTCTTGTTTTTGTTTCCCATAAAAGAACAAGCCTGCTAAGCCCAAAGCCAGAAACATATGTATGTGTGCTCTGAGGTGAGATCACGCCGTGCATATTTAGGAAAAGCGGACAAATATTTTCAGTTCTGGTAACTATCAGTGCATAAATTCAATACTACGTTTGTGGTGAGAAGCTTGACATGTAACTAGGATGTTTAAATGAAACATTCTGGAGGGGGCGCGTACCCACCCAACTTATTCGTCTTCCGTATAGCACAATAACAACTGCGGCACATATATTTCTAATTGTCTGGGGATTTAACCACAACCTGCCGACACAAATCCATTGGTAGTCTGCCACGATATCTGAACGTTCATGCTGTAGCTCAACATAAAAGCTAGTTAAAACATTAAAAAAAGCTAAGTAATTTTTTCAAGCAATAGTGTTAGCTGGTCTACAGAAGGAGTGTTGACTGTTCACAGATGCATGTGCGCCGTTGATAATGAGATCTTATTTAAGCGGTCCTTTTACCAATAAACTGGAGAAATTTAAATAACGCACCCTTCGCAGTGCGCGAGCCATTCATGCACGAACGTTTCGCGGAAAGTCTCTAGACAACAGCACAAACACAAATATAGAAACACTGTGGAAAACCTTTAGGGCTATCGTATCCCATGGCATTGATAACTATGTGCCGACTAAAAAGAAACAAACTAAAAAGCAGAATCCATGGATAACGCGAGACAGTATTCATGTGAAACCCAATGTGAAACGACTTAAAAAACAGCTTAAGGCTAAACGTGAAACTGAAATTAGAAACACGCTTCGCTTAGCGCTAACGAGTATGAAAACCAAAATAAAATAAGCCAAATCTATGTATTTTAGCCATACACTCCCTATGTTTTTTGAAGACACCTCCCCAAAAATTTTATATTAACTTAACCCTGAAAAATGTAACTCCAACATTGCTTCCCCTGATGATATTAAAATCAAAGCCAAATTGTTTAACGAATATTTTTAGTCAGTCTTTACTGAAGATAAGAGAATCTGTCCTGACATAAGCATTCATTTTAACCTGCAACTTAATACCTCTTACAGTATGCGAAGCTGGTGTTCTCAAACCTTTTGTTTAAGGTTGATACAAAAAAAATGGGCTGGAACTGACAATATACCTAATGTATTTCTCAAAAGATACGCTGAATGGATGGCCAAGTATTTGTGCATAATTTTCACCAAATCGTTGTCAACTAGCTCGCTACCCCCCGAATGGAAAATGGCGAAAGTAATACCCGTGCACAAAAGCGGCCGCGAAAAAAGATGTCTCCAACTTCAGACGAATTTCCCTGACTAGCACCGCATGTAAACTTCTTGAATATGTTACCCTGAAATACATAACTTTTCTAGCTCATGAGCGTGTTTTACCCCATTTCAGCGCGGTGTTCGCCTAGATGTGCCAAAGTTCACCCAACTTCTTGAATTGATTCATGACCTCTCCCTAAAGAAGCCATGAAGACAAAACACAAGTTTGTGTTATTCCAAAGATTTCGTACTTTAAGTGCCCCCAGCGCTTGTCCGAATGCAAAAGATGCTTTATTCACTGAAAAATATAATTATTTAGGGTAAAATTTGAACTTTCCTGCTAAATTGTGCGTTTTCGTGGTCTTCAATGACACCACAGGGACTTGTTTACCGTTATTGAACCTAGGTGGCGCCACCAGACCCCGGTAAGCCGTTTTCTGCCTTTGGTTTGTTTGTGAACGTGCTTGCACCTGGCATGTTTTGTTCATGGAGCCACGTGTGTGAATTCAAGTGACGTTGCATGGGCAGTTGTCGTGGGTGTTGTTTAAAGCTTTGCTTTCCAACCACCTTGACAGCGTGGATTGGAGCTTTTTTTCAATTGCTGTCTTATTTTACTTTTCCCATTACCTAAAGTGCTTATTGCCCAACAAGACTTGCAAAAGTAACTGTGTTTACAACAAAGCAGGCTTTTCAACTTTCCTTGCTAAAGCCATGCGGATCGAAACGTATGCACAAACTGCGCTATTGTGCCCTTCCTATTTCAATATGCATTCAAGCACGTATACACACCTTTACAATCTTTGTACGGCACAAGTAAAGTTATTGTGTATATTCTCAAATGAACAACCCTTTCAATAGTGGGCTCGACTCACTGCGGAGATGTCGCACGGCGTGTTAGGGTAGATTCGCAGTGCAAAACAAACCAAAAGCGGGACACCTCAATTCAACCTTTATATATCGGCTGTGGTGCGAAATTCTAAGAAGCCGACTTTTGGAATTTTAACTATAAAAAACGAGAGTACTTCTGCGTGAAGCGCTTTCTAGCACCATGCCAATTTTAGGTCCCTTTGATAACATGGCCGTACAGCTGTTTTAAAAGAGGTTCATATTTTCAAAACTAATTGCCTCACATTAGCAACACCCGAAAGAGAACAAAGCAAACGAAAAGAAAATAAACCATTGTTCTTTCGACCAGCCAAGCGGCAGCTTAAACAAAACACATAGTCATTCGCTAAAGTTGAGCAGCTGGTCCCCGACGTCGGTATTGTTTTATACTTCTGTTATCACCCATTTCTCACTGCTCTTATTGTTAAAGGGAAGCTGAAGCGCTTTCCAAAAAATTTGAGTTAGATTAACAGTTATATAGTTTCTTGCGCGCTGATTCCGAATATCACATTGAAATTTATCGTACATGAGTCCAAGTGGCATTTATCTTGCAAAAAGCGCGGCCCCGTTTGAAAGACGCGCGCTTTTCGTCTTTTGACGCTCCTGATTGGTTGCGCCCGTCATGACGTCAAAGGAGGACACCCTTCGGCCGCGCTGGTTGTCGGAAGCATTGCGAACGATCTCACGGTTGCCTTTGCGGCAATTTAGCTTGCAGTTTAATTTTCGCACATGACTGGAAGTTTATTTTATAATTTCCCGTGCTGTTGGTTCAATTATCTTAGAGATTAAACTTGCTTTACACGACAGAGAACCCCAAAGCAGTGGACTGTGACGTCGACTAGTGGGTTCCATCAACATATTTTTGAATTAGGCAAACCAGCATGGGGGGATTTTACGCCTTATGTTAATATTAGGTACTGCCTGAACTGTTTCTTATTATACACAAAACCATTTATGCCGAGAATTAATGGGTGTTTTATAAACAATCTACCAGCGAAAAGCACGTACGTGCACTGCGCGAAAAAATAGCGTTCATGCGCTGTAAACGTATATGCGAGACACATCTTGCCGGTTACAACGCATAAACCAACAAGCATACTCTGCTTCCGCATTTCCTTTGTTCGTTGTCGCCCACCCCAGCCCCGTTACTCAATCCCCGTACCCAGACCCACACGCGCGCGCCATTTCGGCCAGCGGCGCTACGGCGCCTCCGCGATTGCTAGCTGCACTTCGATGAGTGGCGTCTTACTGCTTCACATGCATTTATTCTGAAAACACTGCAGCATACTAGTGCCTGCTCAGCATTATTGGGCTGTAGTAGGGCTTGATTTTCGCTTGTGCGTTACGCATTCTGCTACAATATTACGGCCACCTCGTATAGTTTAACAGACCAGTCGGACAAGGCAGTTACGCTTGTTATTACGTTACTTTCGGTAACAATCACCAAACGTTGTGATAATGAATCGTTGGCCTGTTTCAGCATTTCTAGATTTAAGCATTTACCGCGCTAGTCGGACAGAGGCCGTATATTTACTCTTCGCTCCTAATTTTTTTTAGTATCATCATTATATATATCACCGACTATCACTGGAGCACACTTGAGGTTCAGTGACAACAAGTGCTTGCCAGGTTATAATATGCAGCCACACGGAATCTTGGGCAAAAAATGAGGCCCCCGCAGTCAACACAAATTATGGCATGGTGGTGGTTCGGAGTGGTGTTTTTTTTTTAATTCCAGACAAACATCACCTTATCGTGACATGTATACTTGCAAAATAAGTAATCTGGTTGTCTTGGTTCTTTTACTTTGTAGGAATACTGTTTACCTCTTAGCCGGGAGAGAACTTCTATCACGATTGGCCCCTTGTTTTAGTTTCGCCAAAAAATTGTTTTTTTGAACACTGTCCTGAGCCCATAGGGAAAGAAAACCGACGCGTTTAACGAAACAAGTATTTCCTGAACAAATGTGACTTGGTTTCTGGAATGGAACGAAACATCCCCGGCCAAAGTACAGCAGTATTCCCCATCCTTCCTAAATCTAGAATCTAATGTGAACGTTCACGTCCGTCGCATAAAAAAAAAAACCGCATTGGAGCGGTTTACAAAGTATAGTGTAGTGTGGTATATTCTCTGTCATCAAGCACAGCCACCTCGGCTGTCGCTTCCGTATGTTATCAAGCATCCCGGCGTGGCATTATTCTGCTTGGGAATACGACATGATAACGTATGCCTTGTTTAGCGTTCGTGCATACTTTTTGAACACGAAAATTGTACGAATGAGTGCTATCAACCACAACAAAAAAAAGTATCATTCACAAGGAAACACGGCGAAAAGAGCAGGGCCGAGGCGGCCGATCCGGCCGGAAGTCCAGGCATGACGTTTTTCAGCCGGTTTTTGCCCGCGCTCTTCGGTCTTCCGGCATCGCGCGGCGAGATGGGGGCGGGGCAACCGGCCACTTTTGTTTGCTCATTGCGCCGCTTCTATTGCATGTATTGCAAAAATATTTCGTACACATTAACTATTTAATGTGTACTTGCTGCTAGTCAACTTTTCTTTTAATTCTAAAACCGCTTCACCTTCCCTTTAAGCCATTTCGCATTTGAAATTTAGGCCCATACTGAGATGTCTCTCTGCAAGTTCCAACAGCAAACTCGTTCAATGGTGCAGTCTCCGAGAAATACAGTAAAATAAAAAGCCCATTAGGCTATCGACCCTTGCATTTTTAATTAAGCGATTTTCTCAATATAAACATTGCGATCGTAAAACTCACGTGAAAGACACTGGGGTGCATTCTGGGTCTGATAGCTCAAGACGCGAACTGTCGTAGGCCATAGGAGAAACTCAAACCGCATCTAACAACAGACACGAAGTCAGCCTTAATGGTCATTTCATTCCTGTTTCGAAAAATGCCAAGGACAATCGTGGCTTCTCCATGACCTGTCTTGGACCCATGGATGTTAGCAATTTTACGTCGACAAAATCAGAGAGCACATTTTTGATGGTTTTGGGAAGGTTGCACTCATTCTACATTCGGGCAAAAATCTCTCCACATGCACATAAAATGTTCCAAACTCTCATCCTGCTTGCAGTTCCTTTTATTGACTTTTTTTAAAGCAATCATTCATTACAGAGCGCTGGACTCATGGATTGAATGCGACAGTGGATGGCGCCACAAAACGACCTCGTGTGAGGGAAAAGCGAAAAGTGCTTTGAAACATACGGCAGGGTTCTCATGCTGCATTTTGCTTAGAAATGCACGCCTCAGTCTCATTAGAGAACCTTTTTTGTATAAAGTATTGCGTAAACATGTACTATTCGATAGAAGTACTCTCGCCATTGCAATAATGGTAGGAGGGAACAGATCGTGTATTTTCTAGGTGAAGGCTGCTAGCCGGTGCTAGCCGGTTTTGAGTTGCAGAAACCTTCAATTTGGAAAAATTAAGGCGCTTGTGAAGAATCGCGCTCAACTAGCTCAACCGGCTCAACTAGCACTGCAGCGTCGCTTCCCTTCAAAACAGAAGCCTTTGAACCAGGAGTGACCGAAACACAGATCGAAGAAAGATTTACTGGGAAATACGTCGTGTTCGAAAGTGCACGTCCAGGGAAGTGGAAATTGTTACTGGAGGGCTGCGAAATATGATTAGTATGTTATCTAAGTAGATATTCTTTAGTAGGGAATAAAACAATTTGTGAAGAAAGAACTTAATATCCAACACAACGTATTGCGAGTTCTGAATACATCGACAATGTTTCGGTGTTATGCTGATTATGATACAATTACACATAATCTTTCGTACCGACGCGTCAATATATTCATACAAATATTAGTGTTGCAAAAAATCGTACCGGCGGTACGCTTTCCTTTGGGCAGTTCGCTTCTGCCACGACAAGACCTACATGTGCAAGGGGGCACACCGACCCTTTTTTGTCCGAGAAAAACAGCGCTTAAACGAAACGAAAGAAAGATTGACAACACAAGGCGCTGCAGTCTCTCTTTCGTCCGTTTAAGCGCTGTTATTCTCTGTCAAGTATTTACTAACAAGCCCGCACTACTACCCTCTTTTGTCAACAAGTCAATAAATTCAAAGGTTAATCGAATAGATTTAGGGGAAGTCCAAAAGGTGGAGTAAGTTGCCGAGAAAGAAAATTTGACATCAAACTCAGTGCAGCCTAATGGCTACAAAGAAAATCTACAGAGCTTTCTCATAAACTTTGCATTTGAAAAAAAATTGTCGTGGCCCAGGATTCGAACCCGGGACTGCCACCAGGGACCCCCGAGACCACCGGGAAAAGGTACACCCTTTGTCAAAATTTTCTCGTCCTAAGCCCTATGGACCAGAAAGATTTCAAAGAATGAGCTTTACCTTGAAACGTGACAATATTATTTCATGAGAGTGAGAAAGAAAGGTGTTTTTTCTGGATTTTCATCGTAGAACTTGTCAACTTGACTCGGGATGTAAGCTTGTAGATTGAATGTTTTGGGGCCCGCGCAGTTTCCGCTTGGCCTAAAAAATTTTGACAATGACTGTACGGAGCTCGCTTATACAGCAGCACCCAGTAAGTCACACGTTGATTTCAGTTGGAGTTTTCAGTGAACTTTATGTTTGGACTTCCTTCGACTGTTGATCACCCTTTTTGTATTAGGGAAGTTGGATGAGTTAGCCTATTTTATATTTGTTTTTTCCTCAGGAATCGCAGCTCTACTTGTTAGAGTTTTTAAATGCCGCCTTGCACGCTGTAGATTCGACAGCTCTCTCAGTATGTAATATTTGTTTAACGTATTGCCGAAATACTCACCGTTCCACCTTTCAACATGTTAGATCAACTACACTTCCGTGAGTTTTCTTCAGGTACAGTTTCTTACTTTATAACAAAAAATACGATGGCGCAGTCTTGTACAGATGTTTCATTGACATGGTCGAGTTTACCATTGTGTGTTTTTCTCATGAGCCCTCAGCGGGTTTCAGAAGAATTTCATATGGATACCCGAAGCGGCACCCAAACATTGAAAAATTTGAACACCACATCTGGACAGGAGTGTCACCCGCGCAGTGGTGTTCTGTGGATTTAAAGGCGTTCACTGGACAGTTTAAAAGTGACCTTCCTGCTAGGTTTGTATCCTAACAACGTGTTCCCGAACTGCCCTGGCTTGCAGTCAGAGCTAACCGGGGAATAGTTAGTAGTTATTTGAAGAGCCTTAGGGGCTTTTTTTCTAGCAAATGAACTTACTTCTCAGCCTGACAGCACAGAAACTTCGCTTCCTGTGTTTTCTTCACAACAGGCACCTAAGTCTTCTTCAAGACACTTTCGTTATATTTACCTTATTTGATCCTTCGTGATAGTTTTTACTCTGCCTGAGTTTTTCAATAGGGGTGTTTTATTGTCTCTACAGCGATACACATGAACATCCAACACCAGGTATCGTTTTCCGGGGATAGTACGTTTACTCATTGTGTTTACCAAAGTGAATTATACTATTTTATGAGGCATATTCTTGGTTACATAACCTCCCTAAATATTTATAGATGTGTTTCAAGTAGGGAATATGCCCATGTCTTTCTAACAAAAATACGTCGTTGTTGGAACAACCCCGTCTATCAAAAGCCTGTTTTATTTTATATTCTCACCAAACAAGGTGTTCTTAGTGGCGACTCATAGTTGTGAGAGTACGTGGGTGAGAGACCATTATCGAAACATCTTTTATCGGTACACCAGTGAGACTCAAATTGTGTATTTTGACATTGCTTGCATGCAATGTATTTCACGTGACCCAAATAATTATAACTAATTTTCTTCGCTTGGCAGGAGTCAGTCCGTGTCTACACTCGCTTGTGTAATGAACTGTGGGGAAGGGTTTGTAGCAGACGGATGGACATGTGTTTTAATAATGACCTCGACAAAAGTTCGTAACGGTCGCTACAATGCGGTTTATGTGTTGAGAAGTGAGCTTGGTATCGGGAGTAGGGTTTTGACTTCAGTAATATTGGTATGTGGGGAGCTGCTCGCATTGCCAAATGGCAAAGAAGGAAACCGCCCTCTCAATTAGGGTGGGAGAAGGTGACTGGTGAAGGAAGAAAATCTAAACTAGAGTGAAACAGTAATGGTAAAAATGAGTAGTACCAATGCATCGCAACCGTGGAAGCTTCAAGAGAATATGCACCGTAAGGCACGGAAGTAATGTCACTTCTGCTTCACTACCAGGGACGTACGGGAGCATAAACCCTGAATATTACCAGAGCGTGATAAACGTTGAGTAGGCTTCGCCAACTGGGGCCAGTAATATACCGGCCAAGGTTGATTTCACCGAAATATTGAGATTATCAGGTGGGAAAGGTAAAGTTTCCGTGGAGCATACAGGGCGCGGTGTAAAAGCGTAATATAAATATTTACAACTACGTGAATTTCTCGGAAAAACCTATTTGGGAAGGAATGCGTGGAGAAAAATATAAAACGTGTAATTTGTTCTCCCTCGAAGCCCGTACCCGCGATCACTAGCTGTTAAGGTTATGCAAGCTGAATGGCAAAGATTATCATGAACCCACAAAAAGCAATACGTACACCACCACCAGGTCGCAGATATATGCTTACGTTGATAAACATAATCAATGCTATTAGAACGAGTCGTTTTCTGGTCGTTGTATTTACTACAAAGCTACGTCTCCATAAAGTAATATTATCACTGCTACATCTGAAAATGACAATAGATGTAAAGCACCTTCATGTTGCAAACGGTCGAAATGTTTGAGTAAAGAAAAAAATAACATCTTTTACTTCCCTGAGGGTTTTATGTTTAATGCAATCACAGGTCACTCTTACAGGAGAATTTATTGAACGAGTCTCCTCTGTCAAATTTTGCAACTGCGGAGGATCAACGGCAGTAAATGAATGTTTTTAATCATACCCAGACGATTTCGGCGTAGGGCAAATTTATGCCGTTTCTCATCTCAATTTTATGAATCCTTTTATGGGATAAAAACGCGGCAAGGCAAACATTTTAATTACAGAAATGTAATATATTATTGCACGATTTCCACAGAAAACACCTTTTGCTGTTCCTTTAAAGAAAATATTTTACAATTACAGGCTGTTTTTTGTGTGAGTCAAGTTTTGCGGTCATGTACTAAATCTTAGGCACAAAGTTGGTTGTGTGCCTCTCATACAAAATATTTGTACGCGAATGAACGTTGTATTTATTTTCACATCCAGGTTGCGACCAGTTTTCTTCAGATACATAGGGACTCTTGTTGAACACAGGGTTTTTCCAGTAAGGCTACTCTTCCAAAAAATGCCACACAGAATTTTGGATGCAGTTTATTGGTCTTCAAAAGGTAGGCCAACTGATATCTTCCTATCATCAACACTCTGACTGGCTTAATATTATCTACGAGAAATTTTGTTATTGGGAACACACTATCTCAGCTGAGGCTTTTGTGCCTGGCTTCAGGTTCATAATTGAAACTAGTGCTTTGCGTAAGAAATGCGTGTATTCAAAAACAAAAGAAAACTTTTCAAAGAGATGCTGGACGCGTGCAGAACCTGTTAAAAGCGTATAGCCTGTCACTTTGTGCGAACAAAAGAACCGGAAGTAGAGCATGTACGTGAGCCCTTTGTTGTGAGAGCAGGTTGAAACTGATAAACAGAGGATCTCGTATTTTGGCTCAAAAGCTAAATACTACCTTTCTATGCCAAGCACAATAATTTCCGTGTTATCTTGATGCCAGCCAAAGATAAGTTCATTGCATTTGCGTGCTTTCCACCCGACTGAACTAAGATGGGTGATGTTTTACATGTGTTTGTAGCTTGAGGCGAAGTCGCCATACATTGTGAAATGCGTGTACGACCGCAAGACGAAACGAACTAGAGCATTGTCCTTTCGATCAGCTCAGAGCTACGACAAACGACACTGACACTCGTTGGCTTATGGTAAGGTGTTTATTACCCATGGCATATTTACCCTTTGTTTACATCTTGCTACGTAATGTACCAGCAATAACAGTAATATGCTCATTAGAACCGCATTTGCAATTCAAATTCGAATTTCAGAATCCCATCTCATGCAACGCTGGCGAATTGGTTCACGTTTTCACTGGCTGGCTTAAAAAGATAGCAACTCTACGTTGTTGGACGCTCGCAGTGCAGTTATTATTACCACAATCCGGTGACGTTTGTTATTGATTCTTGAAAAAATTCTTTCAATGCTAGCTAAAGCCAATAACTAGTATCAGATGAAGCGGAGTACAAAAAATGCTTTAAATTAGAGAGAAATTGGGCTCATCGACTGAGGTGTCTTGAACTTTGCAAACAACCTCCTGTATATTGTGTTTCTTATGAATCCTCGCAGTTGGACGGCACATAGGGCAACTGAAAACAAGCAAGGCTCTTCGTTTAGATGGTCCCTGAGGTGAAATGTGCATCTAAACATTCTCTTGTGTTCTCATAGACGGAGAGTTGTCAACTTAAAGCTTTCCAAGGATTTTGCATTGATAAAGTGACCGTGCGCATTTTAAGTGTGGTGTTAAGCGCTCATATCCTAATTGCAAGATATAGTATACATGGTTTTAACAACAGTAATTCATCGCGACCCGCAGGGCCTGTGCATTTGAAGGAACAGTGGGTTAAGCAATACAGTCACCTGGGGTACGTTAATTGCGTTCATGGCTCGGGAAACACCGGTGATGTGCTCATGCGGCAATTTGCTTGGAAATACACTCGGCGGTCGCATCGAAGAGAAATATTTGCGAAAATATATCGGAAAAACGTGAACTTGAAGACAAGTGTGTTTGTGCTCGCGACTGCTGATGGTGGAAACCAGTCGTGCCATTTTCTGGTATCATCTGCACGCCGGTGTTATCTTCTCGACACCATGGTTTTGACTCACGAAAGCCTACAACTTGAAAAAGTTCAGGATCTGGTCCCACTAGTGCAACTAGTCAACTAGTACAGTAGTATCGTCAATAGTATCGCACTATTCAACTAGTACAGTAGTATTGTTTCTACCTAAAACAAGACACGGACCGGAAATCCGCAAGTCCGAGAGCGTAGAAAGACGTCCTGACAAATGCGCTTCGTTAGAAAGCAGTAATCCGGGAAAATTCATGTCGTCACTCAAAGGCTGCGAAATAGTGTTCGGCTGCCATCCCCGTAAAGGAATGAAAAGAACTTGTCAAGTAAAACAATATGAAATTCTACACAGCGTATTACGCGCCCTTAATGCTATGCCAAAATTCAAGTTTTGCACTACTACGGAATCGATGACTGGCGATCTTAAGGGCGGGTGCGTTGATATCTCATGTACAGCGGAGCTATTCTACTTTGGTTCTCTCGCAATCTTTGAATATACCTTCGAAAAGTTGTATACCTGGACGGGCAAGAAGGAACACTCATTTTTCACAACGGTAATCAACTCTAGAGTTGTCATTGGTTGCCTTCTCGCCATTTTCATGGTGTGCTGGCTTGCTTTATGCCTTAGTGATTTCGTGGAATCCGGCTGGCGCTGGAACTATGGCCTTGTCATAGACTTTGCAACCTTCTTGTATGCGTTATTCATTGTGACATCGTTTCCGGTTCCAAGAAATCTGACAGGCTGCAAGACTAGCTTGCGTGCCGAAGTGCCAAGCTTTAATACTTCTGGTTTGGATGCTGGGAATATTTCCCCTATCGTTTATCTACGCGGTAAACGTACTTCTCTTCTATCACCTCAGATCCACCAAATCCCATTGACACAATTTATGAACTTGAGAGAGCACTGGAAAAAAGCCATTTGACACCATGTAGGGTCAGAGGGAATGCCCTTGAGTTCCTTTTTGACGTCTACAACGCGAACTTCGCAAGTCTTGACATCATTGGCAGAAAACTGAAGCTTGCATTTGAAAATACCGGTTCTCGGCGTGTGCACTGCAGCGAATTCGATTGCCTGCGCTTCTGTGCAAGTAAAGCCGGCTCCGTGTGCATGAAGTATTCCAACAATGACTGCCCGACAAGCCCTCACAAAACGGGATATTCTGTCTCTCGCGAGTCACTCAGGCTGAGAGTTGGAATTGTTCAAGTAAGAAAAGATTTTCAGCACGCAACGGTCTACGAGAGTATACTGGTAAGCATAAACGAGACAGGGATATATTTGTACGCTCCCAGAACGTATGGACGCTGCGACCGACACGTCAGAAAAGTTCATGTCGGCCCTGTATTAGGAACCCGACTTGACAAAAAATGAATATCTCAAGTTTTCCAGCTGTCCATGTTCTTCGACACCTTTTGCGCTGCACTTTCGTTCGCGAGCATTGTGTTATGTCTTAAGGTTGCTGTGGGAACGAGGCGACAATCAATAGTGCGTATTCAAACCACGGAATTACTTGTTGGATAAAAAATATTCCCTAATAGTTACGAATTGTGTATGATAACAAGTTAGAGTTGCGTGTGTGCTTTTTGCTCAGCCTGAATAGACTCCGGCACGCGCTCTGTATACTCGAATTCATTTTCACACACAGACAGGAGACAGATAAGAGAGAAAAGGTGGATGTCGAGACATCTCAGAGTGAGCACCTGTTGACATCGACAAAGCCTTAGCGGTATTTTACAAGACACTGTTTTGCTCTACCACAGCGAGAGAAGCAACGATGGGCTTTGCCGACAGCTGGATGTCTGTCCGTGAACAGCATGCGAGCAGTCTTTAGGACTACAATTGTCTCGGTTGCTTTTATGGCTTTTACTGTGTGAATTTTTGAAATGTGTTTCCGAGAGCAGATGCTGATCTCTTACTTTATATCTATTATTTTTCTCCGCACAGAAGCTTTTGTTAAAAGACTCAGCTTTATTTGCGCCTAGCTTTACATGCCTTGTTTTGAGTTGAACATGCAAAATTCCTTGTTACTGCTGCCCATAGCCCGAGCAATTTGGGGGGATGCCCTAACGAATGTAAGCTGCAGATAGGATCCTTCTTCTCACATAGGAGCTTGGAGAAAACCGACGAATATTCCTGGGGCTGGAAGAAGAATTCTCGATTGCATAATCGACTGTTTATTAATTGTGGGTGTCAGTCCGCATTATTACCATGCACAACATACGTATACAGGATAGGCAACTGATTGGGACTAGTCTACAATACCAGCCGTGCTGTTCACGCTCTTATGGTTACCTCCTGTGCAGGTTTTTCTAATCTTGTAATATTTTTTTGACGAAACATGTGTTAAATTCCTTAAAGCGCCCTTTTATTCTCACTTGTTAGGAGTTTTGCTTTACATCGACCTCTGACTTTGAGATCATATCTCACTTTTGTTACTAGATGCATGTTAGACGGAAATGAAAAACGTCGTCCATTCCGTTTCGCGCCTTGCGCAAACAAAATGGAAGACCAACTTTAATGCGCTAGTAGCTAGCAGTCACACAACTGTCAAACGCATATAAATATACGGTACCAAATGTATTGGGTGTGCGGTCACCTGGTACATACCTTCCAAGACAGAACACTCGTGCTAAAGTGTTCCGACTTCTGGCATAGGAAGATTAAATTCGCTTTATTGCATAATGGCCATGTATACAATTGCAGCCATAGGTTTGCTAAACACGCAAGTGTTGTGGACACGAGTATTCTATGAAGCAAAAGTGATCTCTAAATACAGTAGATTCGCGAGAATTCTACCTAGGAAGGGCCCATATGTTTTTTATTACTGGCAGTTTGAATTATCAGTAATTCCTTTAAATATGACTAGGTGATCATTCCAAATTGTGTTGTAATAAACATTCAGATGCATTTATCATTACAGCAATCACACACAATACTTAACTGCTATTCATTGGTAAAACGTTCTCTACTCTGGTGCATTCACCCCACAAGGATATCAAAGGATTTGATTTGCCTGAGCTGATATTGTATATTTGCCAGTTAAATACATCCTATGTTATCTTGTCTCGTCATCATCATTATTACTTTGTTGTTGAGTGTACCATCGTTGCTGTATCATGGTCATCATCACTGCGAAAGTCTTCGCACCTTTGCTTAATGACACTCCCACAACTCTGCTTCTTCCATTACATACTTGGTGAAATGGCCCTGTAATGTGTAAAAGGAATCCCAAGTTATACCATCATGCCATCACCCCGCATTTATTCGCTTGTCGAGAATTTCCGCAAGCCAATTTGGAATTTCCTCCCTGACTAGCTCTGTGGTCACTAAGTCCTGGGTCCTCTAAAACTCTGAAATGACTCTGAAGGAATGACCACCTCGACGATGAGATATAAGCCCCATAAAGATATCTTGTGGATCTCCGAGACTGTTTGGAGCGGTGCTGTGAACTTGCCTACAAACATCTTGAAAAACCGTGCCTCAAGCAGAAGAAATACTATGAGTGGCAAAATCATCCACGCAAACTATTTGCGGGCTAAGAAGTCCCCATTTTACTACCAGTTGATAGAAGGAAACTACAAATGCCGTAAAAAGAATTGTTTGAATGAATATACCCCGGAAATGATAGCGACTTCCTCGTCAACAAGAACAAACACGTATTGATATTCATGTCAATATGCTTAAAGTTTATAAACACCAATATCCCTCGACTCCACTTGAATCACCAGCCGTTACCTCCTCGACAAGCCTCCACATAGAGAAGATACTGCAGGAGCCCAAAAAGTTGACATCTGCATCCCTGCATTGTATTTCTACCGTACACCCACAACCCCGTTGATTGCCACCTGACCTTAACTTAGAACAGACGCAATGTACGCACAGCCTCTTGGAAGAGTAGCAGTATTTTTTCTATCAGCCAGGCTAAACTGATCTTGTGCAGCACTCCATCATGTAGACATGCGATGAAACGCTTCACCTTCCTTAATATCCACTAACACTGGACTTACTCGACGCCATGATAAATAGGTTTTAGAAGTGGTAAGAATGAGCTTTAGTCGTAAGAATGAGAGATAAAGAAGTGGCCTTTTTTAGAAATGTGATACATTTTGACGTCACAATGCTTTTGGTATTTTAGTCTTTGTACATATAAGCAGCATCTTTTTTTCAATAAATTCTAGTTCGGCACTGTGTTGTGTGTTACGTGTTTCTTCTTCGTCCCTGTTTTAGCACCGATTAATTTTTCTACCATGATGTACCAACTCGCCCACATCGAGCTTTTTTCAAACGGGATGATTCGAATGTGCATTTACTTCAGACAATAAAAATGCTCATTGCGAACAGTGAAGTTTTACCATGCCGTGATGCTCTCCTAGCACACGTCGCAAACGAATTTTCTTCTTGACCTTACTTCCCGAAAGGCTATTGCTAGAGGTCCCTATGAACAGCGACATTTCAGCGAAGACTGCGTTCTCAAGCATGACAGGTGTCTCTTAAATCAAGGACATAATGACGAATGCAGTATTTCGTGACCTGAAACGTCCATAGTTTCGGTGACCTGGAACGTCCTGAAACTCCTGGGATGAACATCTGCGGAAGCTTTACCTTTATTTGGAAATTATTCGGAGTGCTTACTGAAATATTAGTACCTGGAAGCGTTAAGTTGTCTGGGATCGATTTTTTTCTCAGGAACCACACAGGCGAATAAAAGTTATCACCATTGTGAATATGCAACAAATATTACCCGACAAAGAACCAATGAAGATTTCGCCAGTAATTTCATACCTCGGGTTAACTAGGAGTTAATACACCTGTATTCTATGTTACGCCAGAGTCGCTAAATTATTTACAAACGTTATCAAGAAGTCCAGGGCCCCATTATTTATTGATTTCACTCTCGAGATGGCGCATTTAATCACCTCCAAACATACCCCGTGTCGACGCCCAAACTAGGTGTATTCTGATAAGGACGGAAAAAGTTTCCATAACCATTTTTAATTACTACTTTCTTCCAGCGGATCCACAACGGATGCCCAAATTCACGTTTTCACCTCAGACACACCCCTGCTAAACACCCCTCGAAGAGCATGGCATGACTTGCCAAGTCCGCTTTCAGGCTGCACACAAGGCTTAGTTTTCAGTCGTTCTGCTCAACTGATCAGCTGAGCTGCACGCGGTTTCGAGCCCTCAGCTGAACTTCATCCGACCGACACCTCCCCCTACCGCCTCCCAGGCATGTGCTACTGGGTCGTCTCGGGCTACGTGACTCATCCTGCGGCTGGTGAGGAGGAACACAGCTTTTGCCACTAATCAAAGCGAGGCGGGTTACCTTATGTGGACGTTGCACGGGACCGAATGGCGTTGAGCCCTGGTTGGCAAAACAGCTACATCAAAGATTAACCAAGCGAAACGAAGGCTCAATCCAAGTAAGCTGAGCTTTTGCTTTGCATATCCAAAGTTAGCTGAGCTATGCGCAGTCAATTTTTTGTTCGAGGTCAAACTGTAATACTGTATACAATACGGTATCATCCTTATACCTGAAATTATGCTAGTAAGAAACTTCCATGAGTAAAAGAAATTACAAAACGTGATTGAGCTGCGATGCTTCCTAATTTGTCGGGAGTGTCAAAGTTTGACGTGTGAAACAAAGAAAATGTTTTGAACCATAATTATTTTTTTGAAATATTTCCAAGGCCTAGTAGTAAGAGCAATGTCGTATACAAAACGGCACTCTTGAATTTTTTATACACATTGGGCTAGAGTTTGTTTGCGTGGTTTATTGCGCCGAAGCTACACCTGGACTAAGAGGCATAACGTAGAGGAGGGTTAGGAAAAACTTTTTGACAGCCTGGGGATCTTTCATTTGCGAAAAATCTCCAAACGTGGGAGTTTTTACTCTTCGCCTCCCGAAGAAAAACAGCCACGTCGGCCTCGATGAAAACCACGTCCCTGGGATTAGCAGCACAACCCCTTAGCCACCAGGTCACTGCAGATGGTCATTGTCCTTAAGCCCAAAAACCCTCTGTAGTTTTCTTGCATTGTTTACGCAGGGCTGCTATTCATGGTGTGCCTCCGCATTGCTGTCGAAAGCAACCTATTCAAGTTGTTGCTATGAGAGGTGCACTGAAAAATTAGAACTAAAAAATGTCTCTTTTGACGTCATTTAAAAACATTAGGTTTTTCCATTTTTGTGAAATTTCTATGATCTGGCAGTGAAGAAATGTATGTTCTATGATGCTCTTATGTAGTGCATTTTAAAGCAAAGCTTTCTACCTCTACCCGTCAAGGGTTGCTTCGTGGCGTGCGCGACACGAAATTCCTAACGCGCATATGGAGCGGGAGGCTGGTTTTCTTTCACGGGGCAAAGTTTAGATGGTGCGGCTAATCGTCACGCAAAGCTCCCCGCGTGCAGGTGCCTGCTAACAGCGACGGGCGCGTCGCCGGTACGAACGGCTTTCTCGTTCACTTTAGCGACGGTAGAGTTGGGCATGTTTTGGCGCAGCTTCGCGTCTATTGCGCGCTTCCTTCGCACGGCTTCATTAACTTGTTCGACAGCACCTCCTGGGTAACCCGAACCCGACGGAATTAAGTGGTCGTAGGGCAAAGATACGTTAGCGATTGGTTTGAAGGGCGGGAAAGCAAAATATAGAGACCACATACAGACAACTGGCCACCAGCGAAATGGTACCTTCTGAAAAGTTCTTGCCACGAGTGGGACTGTTTTTTTAAATTGGTGAATATCCCCTCAGTTATATTTCAAGTGGCATCACAAAAGCCGGAAAGAGCAACTGGGCCTGATAAACAGCAACTATAAAAGTTTTCTCAGCTTTCTTGCAATTCTCAAACTTGCCAAACTAACTAGTTTAAATCGATATAAATGCGAATCACTAAGCTAACATACCGAGTTCTTTCCATGTCTGCGCTTGTGTCATGCTGTGGGGTACTCCGAGCTAGGACATCACGATGGCTAGGTACCGCTGTCTCACCATTTGAAAGACGCCCCTCTTTGTTTTCTTTCGGCCGACGCACGACCGGGCTACTGCGGAGACTTCCGCCGCTCTTGCCGGCCGCGGCCGACGCTGCTGCGTTCGGGATGGCGCCCCCGCGAATTCGAGGTAACCCGGCTGGCAGAATGTTTGGTTTCACTCCTGTAAAGCCACGTGTGTGAATTGAAGTGACTCCACAAAGACAATTGTTGTGGTCGTCGTCGAAATCTTTGCTTTCCCACCACCTTCACAGCGTGTATTAGAGCGAACTTTGTGTATTAGCTTAGAAAAAAGCCATATTCGACAAAATATCTTTCATCTGATCGAAGGCTGAATACCAGTTTGGAAAGAACAAATATACATAATTTATGCTCTCTTCATACCCTTTGGTAAGATAACGTGAGAAATATTAGGAAAACTTCTTGGCTTAATCATATTTTGCGACATTTGAACTTTTTAAGAAGGGAAAGAAATAAATGTGAGGTTTGCTTTTTAGAAAGGTGATTACAAGGTTACTAAGACCCATAAGCCACTACGGGAAATTTCTCGGATTTTGATATATCCTACCATTCTCAAAGAAGTGTCAGAAATCCACTTTATATTCTTACTCGACATACCTATAAATGCCGTAATGGCAACGGTTCACACCATTGACAACGACAAGACAGTGGCTGGTGCATCCTTTTCTCATGGCCGTATGGTGAATATGATAAATTGACCACTTATCATTCTGAACTCTAGTATGCCTAACCTGCCACCACTTACCCTCTTCGCTAGAGGGCCTGGAGTAATCGCAATCCTGACCCCACTTTCGCACAAAATCGCCATTGACGCTAACGTTGTACGTGCACTAGCCATTTCAAACAAACCCAACCTGGCCGGAAACAGAGGGCGAGTATGTCTTCCGCTCTGCGCCCCAGTCAGTGAGACGCCGGTCTACACTTATCCGCGAGCAGCCGGGATGCGTCGAACCACACATATTGTGTCCCAGGCCTTTTCTTCCAACGTGGATCCGAGAACACCCCTCATGCGGTACCCTACATCACCAATGGTATCGTGTTATTCATGATGGCAAAGAATTTAGATTTCTATTGCATTGTTCACGCGCATCGCTATTCTCATGCCTTGCATGGCCAGGATGGCTGTACTCGTGGCGGAGGTGTTCTTACAGGACATAGGGGGACAATCCCCCATGGCGCCACGGTCCACCATCAGCCAAAGATAAGAAAGCTGCTGGTGTGCTTCCTGCGCGGACGCTTTCTTGGCCACCCTCCAGTAACGTAAATATATCGCTCCCCATTTTACCTACTGAGTGTCATTTACAACCTAAAAAATTATGTTTTCGTATTGTAGAATGAGACCAGGCACTTTTTTTCAGGACAGCTCATATAAGAGATTGAAGATTGCTTCATTTCTTTCCACTTTTGTTATTTTCTGTTTCTCAGGTGTTCAGCATTGGAGTTACGTTAAATCATTTTTCGGTGATCTTATTTGTATATTTTGTATCGTTTTAAGGTGGCAAAATGGGTGCAAACACCAGTTTGTAAATGTATAGCTGCTCTAACTGCACAGCTAGCTGCTCTAGCTGCGTAGCTGCTATAGCTGCTCTAAATCTATGGCTGCACCACACACGCCTATCGAAGGCTTATGTTCATCCGTGCTTATATTGTGTATTTGTGGGTTAAATAAATTTTATGTTGCCTGTTCTTGGCATCAATATTATTAACGTTGTCGTCTCAAGTAGCACCACAAGTAGCGTTAACATAATCACTGCAAAATTCTTGGCCCTCTCTCCTATGAAGTCCCTTTCCCGATGATAATGATGTGATGGTTTAGGTTAATGGCGCAAGGCCGACATGGGCAAAGAGCGCCAAACATAAAGTTATTTTATGAAGAGGGAAACCGAATCAAATCAGTAATGACTATGAGCTCGGCTGGTGTAATAAGCCAGAGTGAACAACATGAGTGGTTAAAAGATAAATAAGGTGGCTGGTGTATAGGACCAGGGGTAAAACTATGGGTGGTATGAGTTGTACGAAATGAACTTCTGATAGGAACCTAAAGGTGCGCTGAACAGAAAACATGGCATCGTCTCCTAAGAAGTATGACGGGTGTGGTGGAATATGTCGTGTGTGTAGTTGTGGGAAGTGTTTGCGTCATGTAATGTTGAGTGCCTTACATTGTATGAGGATGTGGATCACGGATAGGGCCTCGCCGCACCTGCTGCACAGAGGTCTTGGAGATCGAGTGAGCAGGTGCGGGTGCGTTGTATGTGTGTGCCCTACACGTAATCTAGCCAAGGCGACCTCAGTGTATCTATTACGTATGTTGGTGGTGTATGGTCCTAAGTATGGTTTTATTACATGTAACTTGTTGTCTGTTTGTTCGCTCCAGTGTGTTTGCCATGTTTTGCGAAGTTGTCTGATGTGTGGTTTCACGTCGGTGTAGGGTAATGTGGTTATGTCTACTGTATTCAAGAGTGAAGCAGCAGCAGCCATTCGATCCGCCGCTTCATTCCCGACTATACCACAGTGGCCAGAGACCCAGAAAGTACGAGTTCAAATTTGTGGATATACACAACATAAGTACCTTTGATGATAAGATTTATAACGTGATTTTTGAAGACTTTGTTGACGACAATGCCCCGGCCAACACTGAGGGAATCTGTATAGATAATGGATTGTGAGACGTGGCTTTGAAGTATATGATTAACAACAAGAAGTACAACATAAACCTCTGCCGTAAAGATACTTGTATTACTGTTAAGAGTCCTCGTGACACTAAGGTCGGGCCCATGCGCCCCGCAGGACACCGATGTTTAGGTTTTAGAGGCATCCGTATGAAACTCAGAACACTGATACTTCTGCTGCAAATACAACAAGTGCTGCAGAATTGCACTGTGGGAGCTCGGTTTTTATCTACATGTGTGAAAGCTGTGTCGCATGATACAGGTTGGAGATGCCATGGTGCTATAAATCCGTTAGAGAACTTTGGATTGTATCTTAAAAGGAGACAGCAAGCTCTGACGCTTCCTCTTTAACTCTGTAAGAGAAGGGCGCAAAAAACGATGGTCGATTTAAAAGGAGTTCAGTCATCGATGTATCATAAAAAACTGATTTAAAAGGATGTTGAGGCATAGATGAAATTTTAAACGCACAAAGGAGATCTGTGTATGCTCGCTGAAGTTGTAGGTTCCATTTGTTGCACTCTACATACAGGCTTTCAACTGGACTAGTCCGTAAGGCAACCACACGCCAAGCAGCGCCCTAGATGAAGCATAGGGTCCAGCATTCTGAGGGATGTTTTAGTGGCTGGCTCATAGACAACGCTAACATAGTTCAATCGTGAACTTATCAAGCTGGTAAAAACACGTAAAATAAGTTGTTTGGCAGCACCAAAAGAGATGTGCGAGAGAACCTTCAGGATATTTATTGTTTTTAAGCATTTATGTTTTAGTTGTTTTATGTGTGGGATGAATGTGAGCTTTTCGTCAAAGATTATACCTCAAAAATTGTGTTCCTTTTTGACAGGAAACGAGACACCATTGAGTTGAATGTCAGGATCCGGCCAGATGCTGGTGTTAGAGCTCGCAGATAGACAGGTTACAAGACTTAAAGGATAATTGCACGTCGTCTACATAAATTGAGCAGGAAATCGACGGTGGCAATGCCTTCCTAAGGGAATTCATTTTCACAATAAAAAGGGTGCAACTTAAAACTCCACCTTCTGGCACTCCATTTTCCTGCACATGAACCCTAGAGAGTGCAGTTCTAACTCGCACGCGAAACGTTCTTTCGGACATGTAACTGGCAACCGTGTCCATCATGTTACCCGATATGCCAAAGACTTCAAATCGATGAAGATACCATACCTCCTGGCAGTATCATACGCCTTTTCTAGGTCAAAGATTACTGTCATACAGACTGCTTATGGAGGAAAGCATCTTTTATATACGCCTCTAATGCAATGAGTTGATCGTTGGTAGATCACCTCTCCCTGAAGCCTGCCTGGCAGCTCTCGAGAAGGCCGTTGTACTCTAAGTACACGAGTCTCCTGTTTATCATCTTCTCGAAGAGCTTACACAGGCAGCTTGTCAGGGCAATGGGACGATAACTGGCGGGAGAGGAAGGGTCCTTCCCTTCCTTTAGGAAAGCCACTACTATGGCCTCCCTCCAAGAGCGTGGAATCTGCCCCCAAAGCCATATTCTGTTGTATAAGCGTAGGAGTGTTTCAAGGGTGTCTGAGTGTAAGTGTTGTATCATTGTGTATGTAATCTTATCTGCACCTGGAGCTGAAGGTTTACATGTGGTCAAAGCAGCATTCAGCTCATGAATTGAAAATGGAGAATTGTAGGTAGTTTGCGACTTCTTGGTATCACGCAGGGACTGCTTTTCTGCAGATGTTTTGGGTTTCATGAAAGTGTTTGTGTAGAGTTTTGAACTGGACACGCGTTCGAAGTGTTATGCAAGTGTGTTAGCCCGGTCTTCAAGTGTGTCCCCTGTTGTGCTAACCAGGGGCAGGCTGTGTGCCTGTTGTCCTTTGAGCTTGCGTATACGTGTCCAGACTTTGTGTGTGTCCATGTATGAATTAATGGATGTCAAGAATATGTGCCAACTCTCTCGTTTTGCCTCACGGCGCACACGTTTTCCGAATGCCTTGGCGCATTTGAACAAAATAAGGTTCCCGACGTGGGGTACCGACGAAGCATACCCCACTTCTTGTTCTGGGCCTCTCGCTGCCGCCTACATTCCTCATTCCACTATGGCCTCCTCTGGTTGCACGGGGCACCAGAGGCGTGGAGAATGGACTTTTCGGAGGCGTCGAGGATGTGCGCCGTGAGGAGTCGGGTAGCTTCTTCAACATGTAGGTGTCCTATGAATGTGTCATGTAGTTTGGATGCCTCTGTAAATGTGTTCCAGTTAGCTCGTGCTTCTTTGAACCTATTATAGGAAGATGAACTGCTTGGGCCTTTGCCTATGTATGTTAGTGAAGTGGGGAAGTGGTCACTGCCATATGGGTCAGTGCCCACACCAAAATCAAGACATGGAAAGAGAATTGCCGAACCAATAGCCAAGCCAAGATTTGAGAATGTATTGTGTCCTATGTTATGGTATGTAGGCTGTTTCTTGTTGAAAAGGCATGCTCTAGAGGATATTAAAAACTTCTCTATCAGGCGAGCTCGGGCATCCGTGCGAGAAGAGCCCAAAAGAGAATTGTGTGCATTGAAGTCGCCTGTTAGGATGTATAGTTCAGGCAGGTGGTATGGTTCAGGCAGGTGTATGGTTCAGGCAGACCAGCACCGCAAAGTCAGAGCTCAGAAGTGCAAGATCAGGAGAGATGTAGATGGAGCATACCGTTATCAACCTACTAAATAGTATTGTTCGGACGGCTACAGCCTCAAGGACGGTGTTCAATGTGACACGGTGGCATGCTAAAGATTTGCGGGCGATTATGGCCACACCGCCAGAAGAGTGTGTTCAGCCAACCCTGTCCTCACTGTATACCAAGTAACTATTCAAGAAATTTGTGTGCTTGGAATTCAGATGTGTTTCCTGGGCACACATTAAACTTGGCTGATTGGCATGCAGAATCTCGTCGTCAAGATTATTTAGAAGGCCTCTGAAGTCCCATGGAACTATGTTTTCTCTTCCCATTATGATGTGTTAGAGCTACTGGAGTGTGAGTATTTACGTAAGGTATTTCGGGGGTTGCACTCTCGGGACGGGCTTTTTAGATGCGACGCATCTCTTTAAGTCGCCTTGTCCCGCATCGTTGTCGCGGCGTAGTCCGCATCCTCGGCGCGGCAGCTGTGCGCTCCGCCGCTCTCACCGCAGCGCCACCTGTGCGTCAGCGCGGTCAGCTCGCTCCCGTCGCCGTGCCAGCTGTGCGTTAGCGCGCAGCTTGCGCTCGCGCTTGCGCTCGGTTAACACATGCGCTTGCGCTGCTATGTGCTGCTATGGGCTGCTCTTTCTCTTTCCGCCGCATATAAACGCGGTACGTGCGCCGCTCCACTCAGTCGTTCCGCCGCCAGCGCTCCAATAACATCGTCCGATGATTTGAATAACGCAACGGCAACCCCCGATGCGTCGCATTTACCCCATGGTTCCCCTCGCGTGAAGATGGTGTAACTTTTAAATGCAGAGCATTTCAGTAACTCACGATGTCACCCTTGTTGACGTCCGTAGTCCGCATCGCTCCCCCTACACTATTTAAAAAAATAACACTTGCCGGCGCCAGGTTTCGATCCCACGACTCTGCGCGCGGAACCCAAGGTACATGCTGCTCTACCCACTAGGCCACAAAGCCCACACAGAACGGAAGGTTACGAACGCGCGTTATATCCTTGTCTCATTCAACCGTCGGCCACAGGTGCGCCCTCTCCCCCGCATCCTCCTCGCCTTCTCTCCGCTCGCAACACCCTCTCTCGCCGCGTTCGGGTCGGGCGCACAACAGGTGGGGACGTGCGCAACACCCTCTCTCGCCGCGTTGGGTTCGCGCTGAGCAACATGCGGTTCGCGCGCAAGAACAGGTGGGGGCGCTCGCATCGCGCTCTCTCGCCGCGGTCGGTTCGCCCTTCAACCACATATGTCGTTCGCGCGCGCTCCGGTCGCTAACATCTGTGGCGTGATCGTTACGTCAACATCAGGCGTTCGTGTGGTGGCGCGATTTCGGCGCTATAACACTCTCTCGCGAGGGGCATTGGATTGGATTCGATTGGATTGGCTTGGATTGGCTTGGCTTGGCTTGAATTGGATTGGATTGGATTGGATTGGTTTGGATTTGGATTGGATTGGATTAAAGTGGATTGTGTTTGATTTGGATTGGATTGGATTAAAGTGGATTGTGTTGGATTCTGTTGCGTCATAGCCGCGCCACGTTGCGTCAGAGCCGCGGCGGGGGGTTCACGGCACGTTTCACGTTTCACCATCGACTTGATCGACAATGACTACGCTGGAAGACAACAATTACAACAACAACAACCAATACGTAATCCATACGACTTGCAGGCGCGCCCCCCGCGGAAATGTTCTGCATTTGATTGTGCCCCTCGCGATGGGGATGTTTCTTTATTGTGTAACAGACACGCTGAATAGGACTTCTATAGTGGACAACGTTCTTGGGGCCTTTTTTACTTGACTGAGCTAAATTCTGTTTCCGGCTCCTTGGGAAATGCTTGAGCGTTTTTGTAGTGTTTAGCGCGCCGACGAAACACAGGCAAAGGGGCGCGCCGTATTGGAGGGCTCCAGAATAATTTTGACCACCTGGGATATTCAACGTGTGCCGAAATCTCATACACCGGGGTGTTCTTGCTTTTTGCCTTCCCTGGAGGTTTAGATGGAGGGACCCGCTCCTTCCTCGGCAAAGCAGACAGGAAAGGTCCCACATCCATCCCATAATCAGATTTGGAAGGGGTACCCGGCCTACTGGACCCCCCAGACTTGGCACCCTTTCTGGTGCTCTTCGTTTGAGACGCGACCGCCGAGGGCGTCAGGAGCGCCCCGGGTGGCACAGGCGGTGCGGCGGATGTGGGAATTGCTGCAGTTTCGTCCATCTCCATCTCCTCCGGACCCTCGCGTGTGCTTGGGGCCGGTGGAGAGGAGGAAACAGTCTGTGCAGCAGCATCCCAACCGGACGGTGGATGCCGCCACAGCCACTGCTGGCTCAGCGAGTGGTGCGGAGGCGGGTTGGCTGCAAGAGGCAACCCAGAGGGGGGGAGGGGGGCGGTGGGACCAAGTCCGACTCTCGGTACTGGGTCCCCGCCGAAACAATACGCCGCTCCGCCCCCCGGCGAGCTGCGACAGAGTACCTCCCCAGGGGGAAAGAGGCAAACCTCTATCGCGCCTCTGGGAAGGTGGTGTTTTCGGTTACCTTCAGGTTAATGATTTTTTTCTCAAGATGAAACTTTACACAACCGCAAGAGTATGCTGCATGTGGACCCTGGCAATTCGGGCAGATGAAGTTGGTTGAAGTGCAATTGTCGGAGAGATGATCATGCTGGGCGCATTTGGCACATGTTGTTCTGCCGCGACAGGCGTTGGTACCATGCCCGAACCTCTGGCACTCGAAACAGCGCCGCGCGTTCGGGATCTACGGCCGGACAGAACAACGGATGAAACCTGTGTTGACATGCTCGGGTAGTGTGTAGCGGCCAAAGGTATCAGGTGTTTTGTGACTATTTCTTTATTTTCTCTCCTATGACGATGCGCCTTACTGCTGTCACGCCTTGATCCTTTACGCCTTCGAGCAGATCGGTCTGTGTATCGGTTAGGAAGTCTGGCTCAGATATCACACGCTGGGAGGTGTTGAGGCTGCGGTGGGGTGGGTGGGCTGCGGTAGGGTGTGACACTGATATCCAGGTCTGCCATGCGGGTTTGGCTCATGAGAGTTGTGGCGTGGCTTGCTGCTCTGTGTTAACCTCAACTAATACCTCACCAGTTTTGGTTTTTTAGCATTGTTATGTCTTGCCAAGGATAGATTCAAAAAACTTGGAATACAAGGAATACGGATTGTGAGGAAAGAGGCTTGGATTAGTCAACCGATTCAACTATAAAAAAACATGGATAGTTGCTGGGTTTCGGGGAGTTGATGGCAGGAAGAGGTGGAAACGATTCTTCAGTGCGGACCCTTTTCAGGGTCCGATCAGGTTTCGAGGGGGTTTTTCGATTTACCATATTGCACAGGAAAAAGCAGGGGTCGGGGGTACTTCCTTCGCTCGGGTTACCCTGATACCGAGAGAGTGCCCGGAGCTCCCTGCCTGGTAAAAAGACAGGGAGCCCATCCGCCGGAGCTGACCTGGGCTCCGACGGCCACCGTTTGAGGTTTCTACCCTTCACCTAAAACACATCGCCACGGTTTGATCCAGCTTATGTATGGGGGCTCGGGGTCCGCGGTGTCGCCAACACCGTCACCAAGATTGCTCAAGTTGCCCCGTGCGGGGAAGTCCCTTTCCCGAATCTGAAACTAGCACCACCCTATCTTGCGATTCCAATGTCCCTGATAAAAATTTGACGCAGACGGTGTGTCAAGAGAAGCCCCATTCATGAGGTCTATACCTCGCTCCTCTATTTACACGTCTACGGAGAATATCCGCAACCCATTCTGGGGTTTCTCCCTGACTGGCGCTACGGTCGCACTATTCGAGACCCTTTACCAACTCTGAAAAAACCCTAAATGAAAGACATGCTTGACGACGCGGTATGAACCACATGCGGTTATCATGTGGGTGTCCCACAACGGCTGGAGCACACTTGTGGACTCGCGCCTCAAAACCTTGAGAAGGCGCGACTGAAAGCTAAGAAATACTACGGCCACATAAGCCTTCCATGCAAACTGTGTGCGTGCTAACTCCTACATTATCCCGTTGACAGCAGCAAACTGAAAATAAAATCGGATGCACAATATGAAGGGATCAAGGGCGAAAAAGACGGAGACTACCTCATCACCAAGAATAGAATGCGTAATGTGTTTCATGTCTATATGCTCACAGCGTATCAAGAACACAAACCCTGGACTTGCTTGAAGCATCATCTATTACCACCATCGACGAGCTTCCAAAAGGACCTGAAATTGTAGAAGACTAGAAAGTCGATATCTGCATCCCTGGAGGTAATCTGGGCCGTATGGTGATGACTCCCAGTGATGTCATAGCGCCACCTAACTTTAACTAAGAGTCTAAATGTATGCGAAGCTTCTCTGACTACCATATAAATATCTTTTGATATCTAGCCGGGTAGACTCAACTCGTGCAGTACTCACACATATATAAATGTTATGAAACGCTTCCTGTTCCTCGATATCAAGAACACAACCCCTAGTATTGCTTGAAGCATCATCCATTACCACCATCGACGAGCTTCCAAAAGGAGCTGTAATTGTAGGAGACTAGAAAATTGACATCTGCATCCCTGCAGTTACTCTGGGCCGTATGATGATGACCCCCGGTGATGTCATATTGCCGCCTAATTTTGACATTCAAGAGACTAAATGTATACGAAGCTTCTCTCGCTACTATTTTATTACCTTTTTATATCTACCCGAGTAAATTGAACTCGTGCAGTACTCACTCACGTACACATGTGATGAAACGCTTCCTGTAGCTCAATATCGTATACCTGTAGCCTTACATAATACGGTCAAAAAGAAAGTTTAAGAAATGTTGTGAATAATCGAGATGTCTTCGGGGCCTCACCCTGCCCGATCACCCAGCGAACCAGATTCAATGACTGTAATCTGCATTGAATTCAGGGAAATTGACAAAATGTGTATTGAGGACAGTGACCCTATAGCATTATTATAGTGGCCCTATACCTCATCGCAAACAATATATTATCATAGAAGTTTTACGTCCCAAAGAGCTATTCCTAGAGGCACATATGGCCTCTGATCTTCCCTAGAATACTACGTTCTCGAGCCTGTCAAGCCTCTATCACTTTATGTACCTACCTTCCGGCACAAAACCACCCGGCTGTTTTTGTACGCCTCGTGAAAGCAGTATTCGGCGTCATTCAAATTGCCCATAGTTACTTTTATGATGTGACCATCAACATAAAATTGACCTTTCGAAGGAACATGTACGGATGCTTCGACTTTGAAAATATTCGGAAGGCATAGTCAAAACGTATTCACCGGAGGGTAAAATTGCCTGTCACCGAATTGTTTCTAGGAGACCCATTCGGCGAAAATGCAATTGTGCGGATGATAGAGAAGTAAGACTATTAGCCAACGGACGACAAACGGTAAAAAACTTTGTAGTCTTTTCTCGGGTTAAAAAGGAGTAACCAAAATTTGTACAAGCTTACGCCAATTCACTACTCCGTTCACATACTTTACCAAGAAACGATAGAGCAACATAATTTATTGAAGTTAATCTTAAAGGGAGAATTTCCCTGACCTCCAAAGCAAGCAGTAGTCCATGCCCCTTATGGGTGTGCTCACATAAGGGGAGCCTAAGTGGTTCCATGACATTTGTTTGATATAAAACTATAATATGGTGTAGATGACTGTATGATCGACGAGGACCTCATGCTTGTTCAGTAAAAACACTTTCGGGCGGCATTGCGCATGGCTACTTCTCACGTTGCCTGGTGTGGCAACTGTGGTAACCTGTAAAACAAAGTTGAAAATCTTCTTAAACTTCGTAATGTCTTGGCTAAACATTTCCAAATTATATTGTTAGATTCTCTGGATTCCAATTTTAATTTTATGTTACTTCGCAAATATTTTCCAATTTTTTTCTTGTAGTTTTGTTTTTCACAAATGGCACTTCAAATATTTTTGTATACTGGCCTGGGGGCCGATTGCAAGTTTTAACAAAATTAAGCTAACCCCATCTTGGCTCTGAGATGCGCCATAATGAGGGACTCCGCAACAGTTTTTATAATGAGTTGATCTCGATAACCTTCACACAAAAGTATTTTCGCTTTGCTCCTCCATCAGAAAAGCGGCCACCGTGGCCGGGATCAAACCCGTTTCTCTGAGCTTAGCAGTACATCGCCTTAGTCAACAAAGCCATCGAGTAGGTTCAATGGCCTAAAGGTTATGTTCGGTAGTATTCTTGCATTGTTTGCGAAGGACTGCTAAACGTAGTGTGCCCGGTCTCCTTACGGTCGAAAGCAACCTTTTGACAATGTTGCTATGATAAGTTGGCTAAAAATGAAAATCCATGGAGAAAGGGTCAGCTTTTGACATCTTAAAATTCTTTTTTCCCCCGTTTCTAAAATGTTTGTGAGCTGGCACTGAATAAATAAATCTCGAACGCGCTAGAAATGTATTCGCAAAGGTTGTTTGCGCTTAAAGAATAAAGTTTAAACCAACATATTTTCTTTCGTTTGATCAACTGTCGTGTAGCTGTTTCGCTACGAACAAAGACTAATATTTATGGCTATTTTTACAATTTATAGCAATACATTACCACTGATATACGGAAAACGTCTCGGGGTAGTAATGTTTGCCCACAACTTACCTTTTCAATGACGGCAGTTAGTAATTCAGACTATTTTACTTTGTGTTATTATTCACGTGTTTCGTAAATTCGACAGGAGTGTTAAGGTTGCCATTCTATCAATATTTCTATGTTCTTCCCCGATCCGTGCCAAAACCCCATTCTTTCCACGTGCACCCATGGTAATTGGATTTTATAAAGAAGCTTCCCTATTTACGAGTACGTAACCACGCTGCCGGTACTGAGGTGGGAGCGGCGATAGTAGGACTTATTGTTGAATTTCAGTTATATCTGGTACGTGCACAGTTTTAAGTGAAAAAAAAACTTTTCAATCGGCAGCCCTTGAGTCTCCCAGGAATCAAAATAATGCCGTTTTTCAAAATTTTTTTTTAGATTTTAGAAAAGGAAAGGACACGGATCTTTTATCTTGCTAGGAAATCTGTCTATGTTTATTTAGGACACATCAATGTTAACAAGAAGGGGCAGCTTGCTACTTCCAATGCATTTTAAATATCAAAATATCGACAAGGACTCGCCAGAATCTTGGCTGCCACTCCTATCTGAACTGCAGGCTGTATAAATTAAATTGCCTCCATTGTATTTCACATTTTGCTACATCCTAGAGACTGGATGCTAGGCACCGGCTTGGTATTTTTCTATTCCCCTATCTTGTTCCCTCGGGATATGGCAGATTCGCTGTCATTAAGATGCACAGCGACGACATTCTTCACTTTTCCAGCAAAATCGTCGACGAACTGGTTCGTTGTTTATAATCCAGTGTTATATTAGGAAACGTTGACAACAGAAGGTGGAGAACAAGAGGACCTGACAACGCCTCGGAGGAAGATTGATCGGCTGCAGCTCTGTGTGCCCAGGGTCTCGGAACAAAATATTTTAGTAATGGTTTCTGTTTCATCCCGTAAATAAAAGTTTTGTTCTGGTTCAGCTCAGGAACGAAAAAAGGCGTATTCGTAACTGTATATAACCGTTTGTATACCGGCGCAAGAAAAATTGATATGTATGAAATTATGTTAAAAACATTGAGAAGTACAAATATGAGATAAGATGATTAAGGTAGGCCTAGATTCTTTTGTAAAAATGTCTGTTAAATACATCAAATTCACTCAACAGAACTTTAGGAGACATAGGCGCTTCTTGTCGTATACCTTTTGATGGTGCAAATAACGCTTTAACTTTACACCCTGGTCCACACGGGCTACTAGCCGGCAGTCCTCAACCTACCATCCAGGTTTGCTTTAGACGCCGTAATAGATAAAAAATCCTGGAGCGCTAGTGGTTTCGGGGCACCCCACTTGGGTGCTGTTTACAACAGTTAAGTGCGAACAAACATGTTATTCGGGCCCGTGACGATCCCACCACACTAGAAGCAATCACCGAGTACGCCCTTGAAAGCGGGCTGTACAAATTGGTGTAACGGGCAGGTAGACTTCCGCGTTTCTCCTACAATGTGAACTGTCTGCAGCGTGCACTGTTTTCAGTGTGAACCGCATTGTCTACAGTGTGAACTGTGCATTTTGGTGCCACTGACTTTACTTCAATGTGTTTATTGTGTGAGTAGGGCTCCAAGACGGCAACTGTGTTCATTGTTCGAGTTGTGACCTTGCCCTTTTCCCTAATTCGTGCTCCCCCAGGGCCCTTTGGCCTCTCGTTTCATAAGGTTTTTCACTCACTGACTCCAAGCTTCCCGGAAACTATAGTGGTGTCCGTGTACGCTCCATTCTGACTATGCCGACGTGGGACCTGACCACAGCAATTCTTACTATTATCTTTGAGGCAATTGAAAATACGGCTGTGCGCGTTGTTACTAAGTGGTATAGTTGTTATATCCTTACAAGTTTAAAATACTCTGTCTCATGGACCACTCTAGGGCTCCTACAGATGGCAATAGGGGAGGTAGCAAACGATTAACATCAGTAACTTCAGCCCCCCACGTATGCACCCAGGCGAAGCGATAACAGCGGGATAATTGATCGATATTCATGCGGCATATCAGTATCAATAGCGTATTAAATGCAGAGCATTTGTATAACTCACGATGCCACCCGTGCGTCGGCGTCCGCAGCCGCCCGCCTCCCCCTACACTATAAAAAGAAATAACAGTTACCGGAGCCTGGTTTCGATCCCACGACCCTGCGGGCGGAACGCAAGGTACATGGACTCTACCCACTTCGCCACAAAGCCGACACAGAATGAAAGGCTACGAACGCGGTTTATATCTTTGACTCATTCAAACTGATGATGATGATGATAGTTGGGTTTTATTGGCGCAAGGCCGACTATGGGCAAAGAGCGCCAAAGAAGAAGTTACTGAATTATGATGAGACCGTACATACTAAAACATGTGACTAAAAGTAAAGGTGATGCAAACAAAAGACAATGGAGATGGCTGGTGTATAGGGCCAGGGTGATTACACATGATATGACAAGAGCTGCAGAAAGTTTACCTCAGCTAAAAACTTAAAAACACGTTGACTAGAAAACATTGGTTCGTCGGCTAAAAAGTATGATGGGTGCAAAGGAATGTGTTGTCTGTATAATTCAGGGAAATGTTTGTGTCGTGTTGTGTCAAGTGCCTTGCACGTGATTAGTATGTGGACTACGGATAGGCCCTTTCCACACCTGCTACACGTGGGTCCCGAAGTTCCAGTGAGCAGGTGGGAGTGCGTCGCATGTGTGTGGCCTATCCGCAGCCTAGCCAGGGCGACTTCAGTGTATCTGTTGTGTGAGTCAGTTATGTAGCGTCCAAGTTGTGGTTTTATTATGTGTAGTTTGTTGTCTGTTTGTTGACTCCAGTGTAATTGCCATGTGTTACGAAGCTGTCGTCTGATGTGTGTCTTTAGGTCGGTGTAAGGTACTGTTGTAACGTCAACTGTAGTCATGAGAGCAGCATCACCAGCCATTTGGTCGGCGGCCTCATTGCCAGGGATTCCACAATGCCCTGGTACCCAGCATATAGTTATTTCAAGATTTGAGGCATATGCAGACATTAGTACCTTGAAAAGAGCATTTATGACATAGTTTTTAGATGACCTTCCTAATGACAGTGCCTGTACAACGCTTTGAGAGTCTGTGTACACAATGGACTTGGGAATTTTATGTTTGATGATGTGGTTTGTAACGAGTAAAATGCCATATGCTTCTGCCGTGTAAATACTGTTATGAAAATTCATTGTTTTGCTTACTCTAAAATTTGGTCCGTGCGCTGCACAAGATACCGTAGAACCAGATACCGTAGAATGCAGAATTGCATTCTTGGGTACCCTATTTTTTTCTACAAGAGTGAATGACAGGTCGCATGATACAGGACGAAGATGCCATGGTGCGATGAAATTTTGAATTGGTGTCTTGTGCGTGTCTGAAAGAGGGACCGTGAGTGCAGAAGCCTCCTCCCTAACTCTGAGAGAGAAAGGTAAGGAAACGGATGGCCTGTTTAAAAAGAGTTGCAAGTTTGATGTATTGTTCATGATGGGATTAAAAGGATGGTTGGTAAGGGACACAATCTTAGATGCATACAGCAGGTCAACATACTCCCGCTGATGCCCTAGACACCACTTGTCGCACTCGACATAAAGGCTTTCGACAGGGCTAGTGCGGAAAGCGCCGCATGAGAGGCGAAGGCCAAGATGCAGCACTGGGTCGAGCATTCTCAGTGCGGCCTTTGTAGCCGACCCATACACGACACTGCCGTAGTCGAGCCGGGACCCCACCAACGCTGTGTACAGGCGCAGCAGGAGTTGTTTGTCGGCCCCATAAGATTGATGTGAGAGAACCTTAAGAATATTCATTGCCTTTAGGCATTTACATTTGAGCTGTTTGACATGAGGAATGAATGTAAGTTTTTCATCGAATAAAATGCCTAAAAACTTGTGCTCCTTGTTCACAGGAATTGGCACATTCGCAAGAGTGATGTCTGGGTCCGGGTGGACCCCACGCTTCCTGGAGAATACAACACAAGAGCTCTTTCCGGGATTAATTTTAAAACCATTCTTGTCTGCCCAGCCGGCAAGCTTCTTGACGCCGAGCTGGACTTGACGTTCGCAGATGGACATATTACATGATTTAAAAGATATCTGCACGTCATCTACATACATGGAGTAAGAAATTGTAGGCGGCAGTGCCTTCCCAAGGGAGTTCATTTTTACTATGAAGAGAGTGCAGCTTAGAACTCCGCCTTGCGGCACGCCATTTTCTTGCACGTGTACCTTTGACAGTGCAGAACCAACTCTGACGCGAAAAGTTCTCTCCGACAAACAGCTAGCAAGGGTGTTAAACATATTACCAGAAACACCGAATGACTTCAGGTCAGTAAGGATCCCATTACGCCAAGCGGTGTCATAGGCTTTTCTAGGTCGAAAAACACAGTTAAACAGAACTGTTTATGCACGAAGGCATCCTTAATATACGACTCTAGTGCCACAAGTTGATCATTCGTGGATCGCCCCGCCCTGAAGCCTGCCTGGCAGCTCTCGAGAAGGCCGTTATACTCCAAAAAGTACACGAGCCTCCGGTTTATCATCTTCTCGAGAAGCTTGCACAGGCAGCTGGTCAGGGCAATGGGTCGATAGCTAGCGGGAGAAGAAGGGTCCTTCCCTTCTTTCAAGAATGCTACAACTATGGCATCCCTCCAAGACTTTGGAATGTGCCCCGAAAGCCATATCTTGTTGAAAAGGTGAAGAAGTGTTACAAGAGTGTCTGTGTGTAAGTTCTGTATCATTGTATATGTAATGTTGTCTGGGCCTGGAGCTGAGGGTTTACACGTGCTCAGAGCAGCCCTCAGCTCATGTAGTGAAAACAGGGAGTTGTACGAAGTCTGTGATTTGTTGTTGTCGTGTAGGGACTTCTTTTCACAAGAGGCTTTATGTTTCAGGAAAGTGTTTGTGTAGTGTGCTGAACTGGACACGTGTTGGAAGTGTGTGGCGAGTGTGTCAGCCTGGTCTTCCAGAGTGTCCCCTGTTGTACTGACCAGAGGCAGGCTGTGTGTCTGTTGTCCTTTGAGTTTGCGTATACGTGTCCATACTTTCCGTGTGTCCTGTGTAGGAGTTTATTGATGTTATGAATGTACGCCCAACTCTCTCGTTTTGCCTGACGGCGCACACGTTTTCCTAATGCCTTGGCCCGTTTGAACAAGAGGGGGGTTTCCCCGACGTGGGGTACCGACGAAGGATACCCCACGCCTTGTTCTGGGCCTCTCGCGCCCGCCTACAGTCCTCATTCCACCACAGGCCTCCGCTGGCTGCGCGGGGCACCAGAGACGTGGGGAATGGACTTTTTCGGCGGCGTCGAGGATGTGCGCCGTGAAGGAGTTGGGTAGTTTCTTCAACGTGTAGTGTCCTATGGATGTGTGGTGTAGATTGGATGTCTCTGTAAATGTATTCCAGTTAGCTCGTGCTTCATTGAACCTATTATGGGAAGTTGGACTGCATGGGCCTTTACCTATGTATGTGAGTGAGGGTGGGAAGTGGTCATACCGTATGGGTCAGTGCCCACACCCCACTCGAGGGAGAGGAAAGAGAACTGCGGAGCCAATCGCCAAGTCAAGACATGAGTTTGTGTTGTGTCCTATGTTATGGTATGTAGGCTGTTTACTGTTGAAAAGGCATGCTCCTGAAGATGTAAGGAATTTCTCTATAAGGCGACCTCGGGCATCCTTGCGAGAAGAGCCCCAAAGAGTGTTGTGAGCATTAAGGTCGCCTGTCAGGATGTATGGTTCGGGCAGCTGGTCAACCAGCGCCTCGAAGTCAGAGTTTAAAAGTGAAACATCAGGAGGAATGTATATGGAGCATACCGTTATCAACCTATTAAATATTATCGTTCGAATTGCCACAGCCTCAAGGATTGTGTTCAAGGTGACAGGGTGGCATGCTAAGGATTTGCGGGCGATTATGGTCACACCGCCAGGAGAGTGTGTGCAGCCAACCCTGTCCTTTCGGTATACCAGGTAACTATTCAAGAAATTTGTGTTCTTGGAATTCAGGTGTGTTTCCTGAACACACATTACACTTGGCTGATTAGCATGCAGGATCTCATAGACGTCGTCAACATTACTTAGAAGGCCTCTGCAGTTCCATTGAACGCCTATTTCTCTTCCCATTATTATGTATTAGAGCTTACTGGAGTGTGACTATTTATGTAGGGTCTTTCGGGGCTTGGATTCTTGGACGGGGTTTCTTTACCTCCTCTGGAGGTTTAGATGGAGGGACCCGTTCCTTCCGCTGCGAAGCAGACAGGAAGGGTCCCACATCCAAGTCATCATCTGATTTGGAAGGGGTACCCGGCGTACCGGACCCCCCGGACCTGGCACCCTTTGCGGTGGCCTTCGTTTTGGCCGCGACCGCCGAGGGCGTCAGGAGCGCCCCAGGTGGCACAGGCGGTGCGGCGGAGGTGGGAACTGCTGCGGTTCCCTCCAGCTCCAGCTCCATCTCCTCCGGGCCCTCGCATGTGCTTCGGGCCGGTGGAGAGGAGGAAACAGAGGGTGCAGCAGCATCCCCAACGGACGTGGATGCCGCCACAGCCGCTGCTGACTTAGCAGGCGGTGCGGTGGCGGGTTGGGTCGCCAGAGGCAACCCAGGGGGGGCGGAGGCGGGACCAAGCCCGACTCATGGTACTGGGTCCCCGCCGAAACAAGACGCCGCTCCGCCCCCCGGCGAGCTGCGTCGGCGTACCTCCCCAAGGGGAAAGAGGCGAACCTATTTCGCGCCTCGGGGAAGGAGATGTTCTCAGTTACTTTCACGTGGAAGATCTTTTTTTCTTGGTGAAACTTCTCACAGCTACGGGAGTATGCCGCGTGCGGCCCCTGACAGTTTGCGCAGGTGAAGGTGGTGGAATCACATTTTTCAGTGGGGTGGTCGTGTGCGGCGCGTTTTGCGCAGGTCTGTTTGCCGCGGCAAGAAGTCGTAGCCTGCCCGAACCGCTGGCACTTGTAGCAGCGGCGCGGGTTAGGTATGTACGGACGTACACCACACCTAATGAAACCAGCATTGATGTGATCAGGAAGTTTTGAACTACTGAATGTTAAGATTATGTGCTTTGTGGGTATTTCTACATTGTCGCGACGGATGGTGATTCTCCTGACAGCTGTTACGCCCTGATCCTTCAGACCTTCTAGAAGGTCGGCCTCTGTTTCACTTAGCAGATCTGGTTGAGATATCACCCCCTGCGAGCTGTTGAGGCTGCGGTGGGGTGTGACAGTGATGTCCAGATCTGCCATGCGGGTTTGGGTCAGGAGATTTGTGGCTTGCTGCTGAGTCTTGACTTCAACCAACACTTCGCCTGTTCGTAGTTTTTTTGCCTCGAAAGATTTGCCAACAATTTCTTCAAGGAACTTGGAGACGAGGAATACAGATTGGGAGGAGACGGGTTTGGATTTGTCGATTGACTCAAGGACCAAAAAACGGGGATAGTTGTCATGTTTCGGAACGTTGATAGTTGGTAGGGGTGGAAAGGAAACTTCGGTGCGGCCCCTTTTCGGGGGCCGATCACGTCTGGGGGGGGGGGGTTTTGAAAATTTCATATGATACATTGGAGAGCAGGGAGACGGGGGTACTTTCTCCTTTGACCTTACCCTGGTAGTCAAAGAGGTCCCGGAGCTCCCTGCCTGGTAGACAGGCAGGGAGCCCATCGGCCGGAGCTTGACCAAGGTTCCGACGGCCACCGTTTACGGCTTCTACCCTTCACCTTAAAAACACCTCGCCACGGTTGGACACGGCTTATGTTGGGAGCTCGGGGTCCGCGGTGTCGCTGCTCACCGTCACCATGAATACTCAAGGTGCCCCGTGCGGGGACTCATTCAAACTACGTCAAGAAGCTGCTGATACAACGCATTCACTACCTGTTGGCGGAACGCGAGGTACATGGTGCTCTTCCCACTGCGCCACAAAACCGACACAGAATGAAAGGCTACGAACGCGCCTTATATCCTTGACTCATTCAAACTACGTCGTCAGCGGCGTGCTAGCGGCGTGATAGCTGCGTGGTTTACACGTGATAGCACCAACCCCCCAAACACTAAACATTAACGCAATACACCCACAACCCTATGCGACGCATTTACTCGAGTCCCCCTCGCGGGGAGATGGGCCAATTTTTTTTTCTGAAAAAAAAATAAATAAAGCAGTTTCTGTCCCCACACAGTTGCCCTGCCCCTTTTGAAGTGTTTTCAGCTGCGCTCTGGCAGTCCTTGCATGCAACATGATTGTAGCTGTTTCCATTATAAGGGTTTTTAATAAATAAAACCAAATGAATGAGTTAAAAAATAAATAAAAAATAGAAATAAATAAGTAGATAAATAAAATAATAAACATACAAATAAACAAAGGCCACAACGTCTGCATCGCAGCCAGGTGCGCGCGGTGATCACAGAGACTGGGTGACTACAAAAGCAGGCCGTAAGCCTTGCGAAGCATACACGGCGCCACGCAGTCAAATTACGATGTGATGCCAGCGAATGGATCGCGTCTTCTCACCTCGCTACATACAAACTTAAATGAGTTCTGAACAACCTGAATTTGGCACTCAAACCAAAAACAAAAACAATTTTTTTTCGGATTCCCTCCTGAACGAAGTAACTAATGAGCCTTTGTTTTCGCTTTCGTTCCAAGCAAAAACATCCCTTTTTAGTTTTTTGATTACGGCTTTTGTTCTGTCCGGATACCCTGTGTGTGCCCTTGGATAAACAGAGCTTCACCCATCGGTGGCAACCGTGCTACTGCACCGGAGTGCCCTCTACTCACGCCAGTCAAGGAGGGCTGCGGCTGACTTGTCCCCTCTCGTACAGACTCTACCCCATCGCCGGTAGTCCACGACACCGCGGCAACAGCAAGGCGTCACAGGAATACCTCAGTTGACGCTACGGCTGAGTCAACGATGGGCCTCCAACCGAAGCGGCATATCTGAGAGTGTTCTTCTGTTTTAACCAAGAGATTTTTCTAGTTTGAGAATGCTAGGGATGCCAAGCACCGTAGTCTTAATTTTACATTTCTTGGTTCTGTGTGGTGAAGTGGCAACTACTAATATCATGCCCAACGCCTAAATTGTCTTGTCCACGCAGCCATTTTTGTCATAGCCGGTTTCAGAAAAACTCATGTTGTCACCCGCTGTGCACCATACTGCATCTCTTGAAACTGAAATTTGTTCTCTACATTGGCGGCTGCACTACAGGTTATGTAGGTTACGGGAACCTAAAATGGTGCATAGGATTCAAGGTTTTGCATGATTTAGACCCGCGCAAGCTTGCGTGTGCAAAGTTAACACTATGGTCGTCACACATGATGGCACAAATTCTTTCTCAACACGCTACACACGTGAAAGTGTTTTTTTTTACTTTTTTACAATGGTATCTTTGAGCACCCCCGGAAGTACCACAGAACGGCACAAGCAAAGCTCCTAACCAGTGAATGTCAACCCTTTAAAGGTCCTTGGATTTAAGTAGCCGCACCTTCCTGTTAACACTGAAGAGCCCTTAAGAAAAGTAAACAGATTTTGTAGTGGAGTAAACGTCTCGTGTTTTTTTCTCTAAGGAGCAAAAGTAAAAGTAAAAAATCAGACCATTTCATCATTTTAATCCCTGGTAGCTTGAAAGGCATTCAAGGGAAAAGATTAAACTTTGCAGGTACAACGTCGCATGTACCAGATAGAACAGGAATGCATCCGTGAGGACGACGACTGTATGTCACACCTCAGTACCAGGAGCGTATATACTGGATTACAACTAGGGTAACATCTTTAGTGATGTCCCATTAGGCATGGTCAGAAACACAGAAAAAACATTTTCAACACACTTAAAGGCAACGTGATAACAAAATATTCATAAAATGGCAATCATATCGCTCTTCAAGGAACCCCGCTGATACGTCCCCCGGACGTACGACGACCCGCCTCTTACGACCGATCACCGCGGTCCAGGCAAACTCCCCATAGAAACAATGCAATTAAAACCCCGATGATGTGACGCACGCCATCACGGGGTCCACTTCATACGATGGACGCTGGCGCGGATAAACAGGCGTTTTTACCATATTTCAAACCGCTTCGCCGCCTTGTTCCGGCCTTCATTCTTATGAACCCCCGTTTGACGCTGCTTCATGGTTAAGGTCTGCAGGCGGGCCAGACCACTTGCTGAACATACGCAAGCAAGCAGGTGGGTACTCGTGAGCGGGAGTCTCTGGACGTTTTACGGCACATAGTGCAACTGAAAACAAGAAAGACTCTTCGTTTGAGTGGTCCCTGAGGTGAAATTTCCAACTGGGCATTGTTTTGTGTTCTCAGAGATGGAAAATTGTAACCTTATGCTTTCCAATAATTTCACATTACTTAAGTGACCATACGCATTTTAGGTGTGGTGTTATGCGGTCATATCCTAATTGCAATGTATAGACTACACGGTAGTAGCAGCAGTCATTCATCGCAATGCGATGGGCCTGTGCGTTTCATGGATCAGTGGGTTAAGCAGCACAATGACCTGGTTTACGTGAATTGCGAACAAAGTTCCGGAAACTCCGGTAATGTGCTCATGCGGCACTTTGCTTGGAAATACACTCGGTGGTCGCATCGAAGAGAAATATTTGCCAAAATATATTTGAAAAACATGCACGTGAACAGGAGAAGTGTGTTTGTGCTCGCTACTGCTGTTGGGGGAAACAAATCGCGCCGTTTTCTCGTATCAGCTGCACGCCGATGTTACCTACTCGACAGCGTAATTTTGACTCACAAAAGCCTACAACTTGAAAAAATTCAAGGCTTAGTGGGACATCACGGCAAAGAGTCAACTAGTACAGTAGCATCCTTTCTACCTAAAACAGGACACGGACCGGAAATCCGTAAGTTTGGGAGCGGAGAAAGACGTCCTGAAAAATGCGCTTTGTTTGAAAGCGGTCACCCGGGAAAATGGAAGTTCTCACTCTAAGGCTGCGAAATAGTGTTCGCATGCCATCCCCGTAAAGGAATAAAAACAACTTGTGAACAAAAAAATTATGAAATTCTGCACAGGGTATTACGCGCCCTTAATGCTACGCCAAATTTTAAATTTTACGCTACTACGGAATCGATGACTGGCGATCTTAAGGACGGGCGCGTTGATATCACATGTACTGTGAGCTATTGTTCTTTGGTTTGTTCGCAATATATGAAAATACCTTCGAAAAGTTCTACACCTGGACGCGCAAGAAGGAACATTCATTTTTTACAACGGCAATCAACTCTAGGGTTGTCATTGGTTACCTTTTCGCCATTTTCATGGTGTGATGGCTTGCTTTATGCCTTAGTGATTTCGTGGAACCCGGCTGGCGCGGGAACTATGGCCTTGTCATATACTTTGCAACCCTCTTGTATGCGTCATTCTTAAAGACGTCGTTTCCGATTCCAAGAAATCTGGCGGGCAGCAAGACTAGCTTGCGTGCCAAGTGCCAAGATTTAATACTTCTGGTTTGGATGCTGGGAATATTTCCCTTATCGTTGATCTACGCGGTGAACTTACTTCTCGCCTATCATCTCAGATCCTCCAAATCCCATTGACACAATTGATGAACTTCAGAGGGCACTGGACAAAAGCCATTTGACAACATGTAGGGTCAGAGGGAATGCCCTTCAGTTTCTTTTTGCCGTCGACAACGCGAACCTCGCAAGTCTTAACATCATTGGCAGAAAACTGCAGCTTGCATTTGGAAAGACGGGTCCTCGGCGTTTGTACTCCAGTGAATTACATTGCCTGAGCTTCTGTGCAAGCAAAGCCGGCTACGCGTGCATGAAGTATTCCAACAATAACTGCCCGACAAGCCCTCACACAACGGGATATTCTGTCACTTGCGAGTCACTCAGTCTGACATTGGCATTGTTCAAATAAGGAAAGATATTCAGCACGCAGCGGTTTACGAAAGTCTACTGGTAAGCATAAAGGAGACAGAGATAGATATTTACGCTCCCAGCATGTAGTCACGCTGCGACCGAAGCGTCAGAAAAGGTTATGTTGGCCCTGTATTAGGAACCCGACTTGACAAAAAAGAAATATCTCAAGTTTTTGAGCTGTCCATCTTGTTCGCCACCTTTTCCGCTGCGCTTTCGTTTGCGAGCAATGTGTTCTGTCTTGAGGTTGCTGCGGTAACGAGGCGAAAATCAATAGTGCGTGTTCAAACAAGGGAATTACTAGTTGCATAAAAAGGCTTCGTGGATAGTTACGAATCGTGTATCATAACAAGTTAGAGTTGCGTGTGTGCTTTTTCCTCAGCCTGAATAGACTCCGGCACGCGCTCTGTATACTACACTTCATTTTCACACACTGACAGGAGACAGATAAAAGAGAAAAAAGGGGTGTCAAGACATCTCAGAGTGAGCACCTGTTGATATCCACAAAGCCTTAGCGGTATTTTACAAGACATGGTTTTGCTTTACCACAGCGAGAGAAGCAACGATGGGCTTTGCCGACGGCTGGATGTCTGTCCGTGAACTGCCTGCGAGCAGTCTTTAGGACTACAATTGTCTCGGTTGCTCTTATGGCTTTTACTGTGTGCATTTTTTGAAATGTGTTTGCGAGAGTAGATGCTGATCTCTAACTTTATATATATTATTTTTCTCCGCACAGCAGCTTTTGTTAAAAGAATCAGCTTTATTTGCGCCTAGCCTTACATGCGTTGTTTTGAGTAGAACATATAAAATTCCTTCTTACTGTTCCCATGGCCCGAGCAGTTTGGGGGGATGCCCTAACGAATGTAAGCTGCAGATAGGATTCTTCTTCTTACATAGGAGCGTATGAAAACCGACAAATATTCCTGGGGCTGGCAAAAAAATTGTCGATTGCATGATCGACTGTTTATTAATTGTGGGTGTCAGTCCGCATTATTACCATGCACAACATACGTATACAGGATAGGCAACTGATTGGGACGAGTCTACAATACCAGCCGTGCTGTTCACGCTCTTATGGTTACCTCCTGTGCAGGTTTTTCTAATCTTGTAATATTTTTTGACAAAACATGAGTTAAATTCTTGAAAACGCCGTTACATTATCACTTGTTAGTAGTTTTGCTTTACATCGACATCTGAATTTGAGATCATATCTCACTTTTATTACTAGTTGCATGTTGGACGGAAATGAAAAACGCCGTCTCTTCTGTTTCGCGCCTTGCGCAAGCAAAATGGAAGACCAACTTTAATGCGCTAGTAGCTAGCAGTCACACAACTGTAACACGCATATAAAGATACGGTACCAAATGTATTGCGTGTGCGGTCACATGGTACATACCTTCCAAGACATAGGACACTCGTGCTAGAGTGTTTTGACTTCTTGCATAGGAAGATTAAATTCGCTTTATTGCATAATGGCCATACAATTGCAACCATATTTTTGTTAAACACGCAAGTGTTGTGAACACGAGTATTCTATGAAGCAAAAGTGATCTCTAAATACAGTAAATTCACGAGAATTCCACCTAGGAAGGGCCCATATTTTTTATTACTGGCAGTTTGAATTATCAGTAATTCCTTTAAATATGACTCGGTGATCATTCCAAATTGTGTTGTAATAAACATTCAGATGCATTTATCATTACAGCAATCACACACAATACTTAACTGCTATTCATTGGTAAAACGTTTTCTACTCTGGTGCATTCACCCCACAAGGATATCAAAAGATTTGATTTGCCTGAGCTGATATTGTATATTTGCCAGTTAAATACATCCCATGTTATCTTGTCTCGTCATCATCATTACTTTGTTGATGAGTGTACCATCCTTGGTGTATCATGGTCATCATCACTGCAAAATTCTTCGCACCTTTGCTTAATGACGCTCCTACAACTCTGCTTCTTTCATTGCATACGTGGTGAAATGGCCCTGTAATGTGTAAAAGGAATCCCAAGTTATACCATCATGCCATCACCCCGCATTTATTCGCCTGTCGAGAATTTCCTCAAGCGAATTTAGAATTTCCTCCCTGAGTAGCTCTGTGGTCACTAAGTACGAGGTCCTTTAAAACTCTTAAATAACTATGAAGGAATGACCAGCTCGGCGATGAGATATAAGTCCCATAAAGATATCTTCTGGATCTCCGAGACTGTTTGTAGCGGTGCTGTTGAACTTCCCGACAAACATCTTGAAAAACCGTGCCTCAAGCAGAAGAAATACTATGAGTGGCACAGTCATCCACGCAAACTATGTGCGGGCTAAGAAGTCCCCATTTTATTACCAGTTGATAGCAGGAAACTACAAATGCCGTAAAAAGAATTGTTTGAATGAATATACCCCGGAAATGATAGCGACTTCCTCGTCACCAAGAACAAACGCGTATTGATATTCATGTCAATATGCTTAAAGTTTATAAACACAATATCCCTCGACTCTACTTTAATCACCAGCCGTTACCTCCTTCGACAAGCCTCCATATATAGCAGATACTGCAGGAGCCCAAAAAGTTGACATCTGCATCCCTGCATTGTATTTCTGCCGTACACCAACAACCCCGTTGATTGCCACCTGACCTTAACCTAGAACAGACGCAATGTACGCGCAGCCTCTTGGAAGAGTAGCAGCATTTTTTCTATCAGCCAGGCTAAACTGATCTTGTGCAGCACTCCATCATGTAGACATGCGATGAAAAGCTTCACCTGCCTTAATATCCACTAACACTGGACTTACTCGACGCCATGATAAATAGGTTTAGAAGTGGTAAGATGAGCTTTAGTCGTAAGAATGAGAGATAAAGAAGTGGCCTTTTTAGAATGTGATACATTTTGACGTTGCAATGCTTTTGGTATTTTAGTCTTTGTACATATAAGCAGCATCTTTTTTCAATAAATTCTAGTTCGGCACTGTGTTGTGTGTTACGTGTTTCTTCTTCGTCCCTGTTTTAGCACCGATTAATTTTTCTTCCATGATGTACCAACTCGCCCACATCGACCTTTTTTCAAACGGGATGATTCGAATATGCATTTACTTAAGACAATCAAAATGCTCATTGCGAACAGTGAAGCTTTACCATGCCGTGATGCTCTCCTAGCACACGTCGCAAACGAATTTTCTTCTTGACCTTACTTCCCGAAAGGCTATTGCTAGAGGTCCCTATGAACAGCGACATTTCAGCGAAGACTGCGTTCTCAAGCATGACAGGTGTCTCTTAAATCAAGGACATAATGACGAATGCAGTATTTCGTGACCTGAAACGTCCATAGTTTCGGTGACCTGAAACGTCCGGAAAATCCTGGGATGAACATCTGCGGAAGCTTTACCTTTATTTGGAAATTATCCGGAGTGCATACTGAAATAGTAGTACCTGGAAGCGTTAAGTTGTCCGGAATCAATTTTTTTCTCAGGAACCACACCGGCGAATAAAAGATAGCACCATTGTGAATATGTAACAAATATTACCGGACAAAGAACCAATGAAGATTTCGCCAGTAATTTCATACCTCGGGTTAACAAGGAGTTAATAAACGTGTATTCTATGTTAGGCCAGAGTCGCTAAATTATTTACAAACGTTATCAAGAAGGCCAGGGCCGCGTTATTTATTGATTTCACTCTCGAGATGACGCATTTAATCACCTCCAAACCAACCCCGTGTCGACGCCCACAATGGGTGTATTCTGATATGGACGGAAAAAGTTTCCATAACCATTTTTAAAGCACAGCTTTACTACTTTCTTCCAGCGGTTGCGCAACGGATGCGCAAATTCACGTTTTCACCTCAGACACACCCCTGCCGAACACCCCTCGAAGAGCATCGCATGACTTGCCAAGTCCGCTTTCAGGCTGCACACAAGGCTTAGATTTCAGTCGTTCTTCTCAACTGATCAGCTGAGCGGCACGCGGGTTCGAGCCCTCAGCTGAGCTGCAGCCGACCGACACCTCCCCCTATTGCCTCCCAGGCATGTGCTACTGGGTCATCTCGAGCTACGTGACTCATCCTGCGGCTGGTGAGGAAGAACACAGCGTTTGCCACTAGTCAAAGCGAGGCGGGTTACCTTAGGTGGACGTTGCACGGGACCGAATGACGTTGAGCCGTGGTTGGCAATACAGCTACATTAAAAATTAACCAAGCGAAACGAAGGCTCAATCTATGTAAGCTGAGCTTTTGCTTTGCATATCCAAAGTTATCTGAGCTATGCGCAGCGAATTTTTTGTCCAGGTCAAACTGTAATACTCTCTACAAGACGGTATCACCCTTATACCTGAAATTATGCTAGTAAGAAACATGCATGAGCAAAACAAATTACAAAAAGTGATTGAGCTGCGATGCTTCCTAATTTGTCGTGAGTGTCAAAGTTTGACGTGTGAAACAAAGCGAAAATGTTTTGAACCATAATTATTTTTTTTGAAATATTTCCAAGGCCTAGTAGTAAGAGCAATGTCGTATACAAAACGGCATTCTTAAATTATTTCTACACATTGGGCTAAAGTTTGTTTGCGTGGTTTAATGCGCCGAAGCTACACCTGGACTAAGAGGCATAACGTAGAGGAGGGTTACGGAAAACGTTTTGACAGCCTGGGGATCTTTCATTTGCTGAACGATCTCCAAACGTGGGAGTTTTCACTCTTCGCCTCAATAACAAAAACAGCCACGTCGGCCTCGATGAAACCCACGTCCCTGGGATTAGCAGCACAACCCCTTAGCAACCAGGTCACCGCAGATGGTCATTGTCCTTAAGCCCAAAAACCCTCTGTAGTTTTCTTGCATTGTTTACGCAGGGCTGCTAAACATGGTGTGTCCTCCGCATTGCTGTCGAAAGCAACCTTTTCAAGTTGTTGCTATGAGACGTACGCTGAAAAAATAGAACTTTTTAAAAAAATGTCTCTTTTGATGTCGTTTAAAAACATTAGGTTTTTTCATTTTTGTGAAATTTTAATGATCTGGCAGTGAATAAATGTATGTTCTAGGATGCTGTAATGTATTGCATTTTAAAGCAAAGCTTTCTGCCTCTACCCGTCAAGGGTTGCTTCGTGGCGTGCGCGACGCGAAATTCCTAACTCTCATTTTGAGGCGGAGGCTGGTGTTCGCTCAGGGGGCACAGATTACATGGTGCGGTGAATGGTCACGCAAAGTTCCCCGCGCGCAGGTGCCTGCTAACAGCGGCGGACGCGTCGGCGGTACGCACGGCTTTGTCGTGCGCTTTAGCGACGATAAAGTTGGGGGTGTTTTGGCGCAGCTTCGCGTCTATTGCGCTCTTCCTTCGCGCGGCTTGATTAACTTGTCCGACCGCACCTCCTGGGCAACGCGAACCCGACGGAATTAAGTGGCGTATGGCAAACATACGTTAACGATTGGTTTGAAGGGCGGGAAAAAAAATATAGAGACCATATACAGACATATGGCCACCAGCGAAACGCTACTTTCTGAAAAGTTCTTGCCGCGAGTGGGACGTTTTTTTCTAAATTGGTGAATATCTATTCAGCTGTATTTCAAGTGGTATTACGAAAGCCGGAAGGAGCAACTGGTCCTGATAAATAGCGACTATAAAAGTTTCCTCAGCTTTCTCGCAATTCTCAAACTTGCCCAAGTAACTAGTTTAAATCGGTATAAATGCGAATCACTAAGCTAACATACCGAACTTTTCTGTGTCTGCACTTGTGTCGTGCTGTGGGGTACCCCGAGGTAGCACATCACGATGGCTAGGTCCCGCTGTCTCACTATTTCAAAGACGCCCCTCTTGGTTTAATTTCTGTTGACGCACGATCGGACTACTGCGGCGACTTCCGCCGCTCTAGCCGGGCCATGGCTGAAGCTGCTGCGTTCGGAACGGCGCCCTCGCGAATTCCAGGTAACGGCTGGCAGAATCTTTGGTTTCACTCTTTGTAGAGCCACGTGTGTAGAGCCGCCGTGTAGAGCTACATGTAGAGCCACGTGTGTGTAGCCACGCGTAGAGCCGCCGAAACCTTTGCTTTTTCACCACCTTCACAGCGTGTATTGGAGCCAACTTTGTGTATTAGACTACAAAAAAAGCCATATTCGACACAATATTTTTGTTCTGATCGAAGGATGAATACCACTTTGGAAAGAACAATGATAAGTACTTGATGCTGTCTTCGTAACCTTTGGTAACATAAGGTGAGAAATATTAGGAAAACGTCTTCGGTTAATCATATTTTGCCACATTTGAACTTTTGAATAAAGGAAAGAAATAAATGTGAGGTTTGCATTTTTTGAAAAGGGATTTCAAGGTTACCAAGAGTTAGAAGCCACTACGGGAATTTTTTTCAGATTTTGATATGTCCTAGAATTCTCAATGAGGTAGCGGTGACCAACTTTATATTCTTACTGGACATACATATAAATGCCATTATATAAACGTTTCACCCAATCGACCACAACAAGACAGTAGCTGGTGCATCCTTTTCTCATGGGCGCATGGTAAATATTCTAAATATATCACTCATCATTTGAAACCCTAGTATGTCTCACCTGCCACCACTTACCATCTTTGCTGGAGGGTGCCGAGTAATCGCAGTCCTGACTCCTCCTTCGCACAAAGTCGCCTTTCATGCTAACGTTGTACGCGCACTACTCATTTCAAGCAAACCTAAGCAGGCCAGAACAGAGCTCGACTATGTCTTCCACCCTTCGCCTCAGTCGTCGAAACTCCGCTCTAGACTTATCCGAGAGCAGCCGGGATGCGTGGAACCGCACATATTGTGTCCCAAGCCCTTTCTTCCAGCGTGGCTCCGAGAACACCCCTCATGCGGTACCCTACATCACCAAGGTTATCGTCGTTATCAGTGATGGCAAGCAATATAGATTTCCATAGCATTGTTCACACGCCTCGCTATTCCCACGCCACGCCTCGGCCGGCATGGCTGTGTTCGCGGGGGAGGTGATCCTACAGGACATAGGGGGACAATCCCCCATGGTGCCATTGTCCACCATCAGCGAAGATAAGAAAGCTGCTGGTGTACAGCCTGCGTGTCTGCTCTACTGGCCGCCCTCCAAATAAATTAAATATATCGCTCACCGTTTTTAACTATAATGAGTGTCATTTGAAACCTAAAAAAAATATGATTTACTATGCAGAGTTAGGGCAGCCACTCGTTTTTCAGGAATGCTGACCTAAAAGGTTGAAAACTGTTTCATTTCTTTACACTTTTGTTATTTGTTCGTTGTTTCTGAAGTGTTCTGTATTTTAGTTACTTTCGATCATTCTTCATTGATCTGGTTTGTATATTTTGTATAGCTGCACAGCTGCTATAGCTTCTTAAGTCTCAACTGCTCCGATGTACACTAGTTGAGACTTAGAGACGCTATAGCATGGACACGCAGTGGTTAAGGAAGACTAGACGGCTAACGACGAAATACGGAAAGAACAGTGGGGAATCCAAAACAGCCAAGGTAACCAAAAAAGAGGCAAGGCAGATTGAAACGAATAAATGGAGGAAAAAAATGGAAGCTAAAACGTCGTTAGAGATGTACAGGGCTCAGAAAATGAACATCAGAAAGGAAAATTTCTACGATAATTCCCAGTGCAGTGCTTTGCTTTTTGAGGCTAGAGCAGGTGTCCTGCGAACTAAGAGTTTTGTGGGGAAGTATTCACAAAATGATGGGGTATGTGTGGTCTGCGGGAAAGAAACAGAAACTATGCGGCACATAGTGTTAGTATGTGAGGGTATCCATCCAAATCTAAATGAAGGGAATATTTGGCTTTCAGAAGCCCTAGGATTTAAGGGTATCACAGAGGAAGTTAACTTCAAGGCTGTCGAGGGGGCGAAGAGAAGATTAGAATGCTGGTGGAGGAAAAGCAGAGAGGGGAGTATTGCCGAGGACAGTTAACACCTGTAACAGGAAAAAAAAGTATTTTGTGCCTAATAAGCTTTAGTGCCTGCCCTAAGCAGCGCTAGTATTAAACCAAGAGTGTAAAACATGGTTATATTAGTCCTTTTTGGTAAGATGGCATGTCATCACCCCGCTTCAAAGGGGAAACCAATAGGAATCATCATCAGCAGCAGCAGCAGCAGCTGTGCAGCTAGAGCAGCTATAGGTTTAGAAAACTGGTGTTTGCACCCAATATCCAACTACAAACTTGTGTCACTCAACATGTCACAGAGCCGAGTTTTCCCCAAAGACGAACGCTTTCACGGACGCCACTGCAAGCACTGTGGCCTGCTGAGACAAAAGGACGTTCCGCATCACTGCCAGCCCAAGTGTGCACTCTGCGCCGGGAAAAACATCACGGCTAGCAAGGAGTGCCCGAAACCATTTCTTCCACCAGTCAGTCGGAGGAAAAAGCAACGCGAGGTCACCTAGGGTAGCCGTACAAGCCGGGAGTCACGATCCCGCTCCAAATCCAGAGGGCCCTCCTGGGAGAGAAGCACAGACCCGATCCAGGTCCAGGTCCCGAGGAGAACACCTTCCGCCAAGCGAAGATTTGCTGAAGATGCCACGGCACGTGCAGGTGAGCTGGGCTCAGATGCTCTCTCCACGTGCTCAGACCCCTCCTCCGCCACCCCCAACCGTGACGAGCTGGCGGAGCTAAAACGACTAAACGCTCAGCTTCTTGCCGAGATTAAACAAAAACCAGAGGAAAATTTAGAACTCCATAATGAGCTCCTTGCACACAAGGCAGAAATCAGGCAAGAGATAAACCCTACACAAGAAAAACGCAGAAAACCTGACCCCATCACACCAGAGCCCGCAAAAATACCCCCTTCCAGTTCAACTTCCCAACCCCCCCCGTACGACAGAATTCCCGCTGGCACAAGAGAAATCCCAAATCGCCGAAACCGTAAAGGAAATTATGGTGATCCTAAAACAAATAACGCAACGGTTAGATAAATTAGAAGAACAGGGGCAGACAGTCACTGCTCGTCACTCTCGCTGAGAGCTCAGGCCTTACAGCAGGCCATCGACCCTGACAGACGACGCCACCTCGCAAGATGGCACCTCCCAAGATTAGGCGCAATTCTCAGCAGGAATCAAAGCTTACCATATGGCAATGGAACTGTAGGGGCTACAACAACAAGCCACCCTCACTAGCTCAGTACATTGCCACCACTGAGGATTCACCCGATATCATTACTCTTCAAAAAACAAACTACCCTGCGAAACTTTCGGGCTTCGTCACCTGTGAAGATGGAGCCCACGCTAATAAGCAAACGACTCACAGCCATACAGCATCCACTCCAGCAATCCGAGAAGATAGGAATACTCACTGAAATCGTGCCGAGTAAGGTTAAACTGGCAGAGAGCTTATACGTGTTAAACATTTATTGTCGCCCCAGAGGCCAAGAAAGTAACCTTTCACATGTAATCAAACAAGGAAAGCGCATTGCATCCTCTAACCCACTGGTTATCATGGGAGATTTTAACGCTGCACACCCCTTATGGGGCTACAGCTACACCAACAAAAGAGTGACCACCTTGCACTCCATCCTCCAAGAAGAAAACTTGATTCTGCTATCGAACCCGCATGCTCCCACGCATTTAGGCAATAGTGTGTCCCAAGACACGTCCCCGGATCTCACGATTACCACAGGGAACGTCAAGGATATGTGGTCTCACACGGGGGAAACCTTGGGAAGCGACAACTTCGTCCTTGCCACCACAATACAAGGAAATATATACGCTGCCCCGCTAGGTGCAGCCAAATTAATGGACTGGCCGAAATTTCCCAAACAAAGGGAGCAAGCCAGACTTGACGGTGCAGCCACCCAGCCCCTCAGGGTAAAGGAATGGTCCACCCAAATTAGCAAAGACATGAATCGCGTTAGAAACAATATTCAGTTTACCACGACGGCCCCCTGTGTAGATCCACACCTTCTCCACTTATGGGAAGCAAGAAGGAGCCTAATCAAACGATGGAAACGCCAGCGCCTCAATCGTCACCTGAAAAAAAAGGGTAGCTCTGCTGACGGAGGAAGCAGCCCGCTATGCGGCTCACTTATGCAAAGAAAGTTGGTTGTCCCTTTGTGACAGTCTACAGGGAACACTAACTGCATCAAAAAACCAAGAGACTGCTCCGATATCTAATCGACCCTTCCAAACGCAAAACAAAATCAAATCACGTCATGCGAAAGGTGATTCACACCCACCCAGGGGATTCTGCTCACCTCATCAAGTGTCTCCAGGATAACTATTCGATTCGATTCGATTGTGGGGGTTTAACGCGCCGACGCAACGCAGGCGATGAGGCGCGCCGTAGTGGAGGGCTCCGGATTAATTTTGACCACCTGGGGATCTTTAACGTGCACCGAAATCTCGTACACACGGGCGTTTTTTGCTTTTCGCCTCCATCAGAAAAGCGGGCCGCCGCGGCCGGGAATCGAACCTGCGACCTCGTGCTCAGAAGCGCAACGCCTTAGCCACTGAGCCACCGCGGCGGGTGTCTCCAGGATAACTACCTCCCGGGCTATCCCAAAACACCACTACCTCCATATACAGGGCAGACCAATGTTAAACTGGATGAGGACATTTACATCCACGAAATCAAAGCAGCCCTTCAGATCATCAGGCGCAACACGGCTCCAGGAAGGGACGGCATAACAAATAAGCTGCTGGCTAACTTAGATAACGAGTCTATTATTGAGCTCACGGGCCATCTGAACACGGTGTGGAGGTCAGGTCGACTCCCGGAAGAATGAAAGATGGCAGAATTGCGCCCTATTCCAAATCCTGGAAGACCACCGAGCACAGAAAATCTACGCCCCATCTCCCTATCCTCGTGTATGGGGAAGCTATTGGAACACATCATCCACAAAAGGCTACAGAACTATCTCGAACAGCACAACATGTTTCCTCACACGATGTGTGGCTTTCGCAGTCACCTCTGTACCCACGACATACTTCTTCAACTCAAGGAAGAGGTCATGCCTAAAGCCTCCCTGGACCACCCAAAAGCCATACTAGCCCTAGATTTAAAAGGGGCATTGGATAATGTCAGCCACATAGCCATACTCAAACAGATAAACGGCCTAAACTGCGGGCAACGTACCTACACCTACGTTCGAGACTTCCTCGAAGGCCGAAAAGCTATTCTCATGGTGGGTGACCTGAAATCAGATCCCGTTTCCCTCAGAAACAAGGGCACACCCCAGGGTGCTGTTCTGTCCCCCTTGCTATTTAACATAGCCCTGATTGGTCTCCCTCCGCACCTGGCTGCCGTACCAGGCATACGCCATGGATTATATGCGGACGATATTACCATATGGACCATTCATGGATCAGTAGGGGACATGGAGAATAATCTCCAACAGGCGATTGACTTAGTCATCCAATACGCACGGCAGTGTGGCCTAAAATGCTCGTCGCAGAAATCGGAGCTGTTGATCGTTTCAGCAAAGAAACCCTCTTCTGTGTCGCCAGCCATCTCCCTGCACATGGACGGCAATGTAATTGTTCCGACTTCACAGGTCAGAATTTTAGGCATGCTTTTCCAAGCGCATCGCTCGAACACCCAACTGCTCAATAGACTTAAGAACACCACAGAGCAAGTATCGCACATTATCCGCAGGATCAGTACCAAGACGAGGGGTATGCGAGAGGAGGATGTACTCAGGCTGGTTCAAGTCTTCGTCGTGTCTAGGGTCACTTACTCACTCCCCTATGCCATACTCTCCAAGACCGAAAAGGACAAGGTGGAGCCCTGATACGCAAGGCGTAAAAATCAGCATATTTCAGCGAACAAATCAGCGTACAAATCAGCGTACAAATCAGTCATATTTAGCTGCAGAGCACACAATATGGGAAAGCCAGCATAGAAAGGCTAAGCACCGCGCACGTCCCTAGATTCAGGCTTAGCTCTAAACGCAAATACATGGCTCTGAAGATATCTAAGACATGTCTAAGACATGTTTCAAAACATATATAGGCTAAAACAGTCCTAATTTTTTATTAAGGTACGCAGGCGCGTGAATAAAATTTCATGAATAAACTGAGGCGCACAGTCGTGTTCCTGCGTATAGCTTCCGCTGGGAGCTAAGAGCTGATGCTAGCGAGCTGAGTGGTGCAAGCAAGCTGACATGTTTCCATGAATGAAAACTGGTTTAAATTCGAAAAGCTTCTCAGCACGCTGACTCTTAATAATCATAAACACTTTTTTTGCACTACCATGGGATTTGTAACGGAAAGTAGAAATCCCAGGTACACTAATAATTTTGGCATTTTGTGGCCTTCGCAAAACAGTCAGCCTGACATCGTTGTGCCGCCATATCGTTCGCAATGGCGGAATTCGGAATATCGGTACTTACACAGAATGAAAAATTGCCACAGTTTTTGCAATACGACAATAAAAAACTGCCCTAAAGATTAGGCCAAATTAAGTTGGTCGGACGGACGGTCCAGTCTAGCCAATTTTCATTTGATTTTGCATTTATTCAAAAGCACTTTTTGAGAGTGCTGCCTCAAGTGCAACCCTAAGAGTGAACAAGTGCCTCGCGAGGTCATGCCATTCTTACAAACCATAGCAAAAACAAGCAAACAAACGTAGTCAAAATTAGGAAAACAATATGTACAAAACGAGGAATGTTCTGAGATAACTACCGCTTATGGCAAACACAGTTAGGTTGTTTACAAAACAATCATCTGACTAATACAAAAACAGGCATCTTACGCGTGTAAGGAAATCGGTAGGAGGAGAAAAAGGCATATAACGCAAATACCTTGCAATAGTTTCTGCCATACAGAAACGTAAGCAAAAGCAAGCGCAATAAAAAGAATCTAAAAGTAACGCACAGCAGTCTAGTCAATAAATTGAGTCTCCGCTGTCTATAGCTGCAAATAGACGGGTATCATTTTCTTTATGTCAGTGTTTAAAGAAAAAAAAGGTTCATTTCGGGAACAGGAAATATAATACATTTAAAACACGCGAACAAACAAAGAGTGAAGAAATTGTGTATACAAAGAAGTTGTGGCCTGTCTCCACAACAAAATAATGAAATGTGAACGGAACATCCTGCAGGCAAACTATTCCTAGTACAGAAGCTCCGTGTGCAAGAATAACGCTAGTGATTAACGGGAGGTTAACCGGAATAAACGTACATACTAGTTCAGTGCGTCGCATTGATTAAAGGCTTCTGCAGTTTAAAATAATGTGATCAATATGTTCCGTATTGTTGCCGAGAGGAATATAGGGAAGCATGAGCTCATTCCTGTAGAGAAAAATTAATGTGTGGAATTGCGCACCAAACGTTTGTCACGGCTGCCTCGCCTTTCCCAAAACCCTTATATTTTAGCGTCCATAAATGCAAGAGTGATTCCAATCAGTAAATGAAATTAGGGCGTCCTTATGATGGCCTTATGAAATTTAAAAACGTATGGATATTACTCCCGACCGAACTTTATCTACTCGACATCTCACGACCATACGGCCAACAAAGGCCAGACTGGCTAACGGGTTTAAGGGGGCGTAAGAAATCTAAAAAGGGCACGCAGGTCTGCCTTGTCGTCGCCAGAACAGGCAGCGCCGTCGAACGGGGTAGAATGCTTCCGTCGCAGCCGCCTATTAGACGCCGTTTGCGAAGGTGAAAAATTTAATACAGCGCACTCAATTTTGCTGTGTTCATCGCCCTCTATTTTTTATTGGCGCAGATAACAAAAATGGCACCAAAATCACCCCAGTAAACACGCTTTCGACACGCCTGGGTAATGCCGTGCCGTACAAAACTGCATTGTCCAAGGTCGCCGCTCCCGTCAAGCAAACGCAAAGCCAGTAAACAAGTCATCTTAAAGCCAGTGAATATAAAGCCAGTAAACAAGGCAACGGCATAAAATTCAATGCGGTTGCCATTGAATTTTTGACCCCTTTTAATTAAAATTTAGCGCTGTCTAATGGCAAATTGTATCCCAACTGCGTCAATCAAGATCCGTCTGATATTGAAAACTAGGCAAAAAGGAAGGGTTAGCGCAAGCTGATTCGTTCTTGCAACCACCCACTTACAAACCGACTCATGCTCGCTGCAGACGAAAAGAACGTGCTGATGCTTTAATGAAGTTGGTTTACAAATTAACAGCTGATATCAAAAGATTCAGGGAGAAGGGTGTCAATACGCATGGATATAGCCTGTACGTGGAAACAGAATTGCCTGTGCTACTGTAACCCACTCGTGCAGAATGCACGAAGTGCGTTAAGATTAATGCACTAAGAATTAAGAATTAAGCTATTTTCCAATTGTTCAATGAGCCCATCATTCCCGATTCGGATTCGCTATATTTATATAGTGAATCAGAATGGGAAATGAGGGGCTCCTTGAATTAACACATAAATAATGGTGGGCAGTCAAGAAAGCTTTGGAAAACAAAGGGGAGCATGTGGTAGGTAGCATGCATGTGGTAGGTAGGTAGCATGCATGTGGTAGGTAGCATTGAAACTGATAAAGAATTTGGGAAGACAGAAAGAAACTTGAGAAAAAAGTGAAGAAAAAATACCCGCCGGGTGGGTTCTGAAACCATGAGCTCCAGAATATGTTTCCGGTGCGAGGACCAAGCTACCCGCAGGGATGTTTTGTTTCCACTTTCTAGGGTATTCATGTTAACGTATTTTGTTTTTCAGTGCATGGGGGTGGTCGCCCTTCACCCCGAGTAGTTCTGGTGGCGCTGGCTACCACCCGCAAGCACACGAAACAAAATACCTTAACATATTTACCCAGAAAGTGGAGGGGAAACAGCCCCGGTGGTAGTGTAGTGGTCATCGCTCCAGACGCGTATTCTGGAGGCCGTGGGTTCAGATCGCACCCGCTGGGCATTTTTTCTCCGCTTTATTTCTGTCTTTCTGTTAATTTATGATGCGTGGTAGATGAAATGCTTCATGTGAGAAACGTTGACAATTTCACTTTCGCGTCTGTGACGATCTGTTGAGGCAGTTGTCGGTGACACTCGGTACTTCCCCGAAGCTTGCCCAGTGACGATGTAGGGACTAATATAGCGGCGCAAGTGCTTCTCCCACAGGCCTGGTGATCGAATGTATGTCCAGAGTAACACTTGATCCCCTGGGCTGAAATGGACAGTGAGCTGAGTGTTATCATACCCAGTTTTTTGTCGTTGCGGTGTGGCTTCAGTTATACGGGATAGCTGACGACAGTGATTGACCCGAGAAAAGAACTGGTCAGCAAATGGAGTTGCAGGAGACACTTGAGCATAGAGGAAGGTGGTGTCCACAACAGAGGAAGGGCCGGCAAACAAGGAAGAAAGGTGAATAGCCGCTGGTGCGCTCAATAACCTTGTTATAGGCAAATCTTACGAAAGGGAGAACGTGATCCCAGTTAGTGTGGTCTGACCGAATATACACTCAGGGCATGTCGGAGAGACTTCTGTGACTTAATTCAGCAAGGGAAATGTTTCAGTGCAGTTGGCCTTTAAGCGTGATTGGGGTAGATGCATTGCCATGGTTGAAGTTAACGTTACACGTTTTTGAGCCCACATTCGTACACATACCTCTAAAAATTAACCTGGGAACATTACTTTCTCGAAGGAAGGGAATAAAGCATACCTGACGTTTTTAAAAACTATCTGGAGTGATTCCATTAAAGACACAACCGGAAAGTGAAAGTTGAACCGATCCAGTATCTCTTGAATTTTATAGGCGGTATTCGTTGAAAAGTTTAGCGGTCAATTGCTTCGCTTGGCAACACTAGAAACGGCCACAGACATGGCCGATGGGCCACGGACGCGCGCGGCTTGGGCTACTGCGCCGCACGCCGAAGAAACACCGGCGTGCGTCATCTGCTCCGTTCCAATCCGATTCTATACGGTGGCGTCAACAGAGACGTTATTAATTGCACTCACATTGAACTCGAGGCAATACTTAGCGTTCGGTGAGGTAGAGTTTCTAACGTGAAGCACAGTCATGTGTTTCACAGTCGTCCTTAGCATGGACAAGTACCGCCATCCCGCGGAGCCCGACGTAACGAGTGACGGCGCACCACGGCCGGCCTGGAGGAGCGGCTTGTGCGCACGCGCATTTGCCACTGCCCTAGCCTGCGTGGCTACAGGTGATACCTGTCCGTGAAAATTTACATGTGCGTCATTAAAATAGGCGACTCCTTCCCCCTTCTGAATTTTCGGTCTAATAGGGTCAAACAGCCTCACTCGGAAGCGCGTAATCAAAACTTTGAAAGAAACATTTTAACTCGGGGCACATGAAGAAAAATATGCGAGGCCTTCATATCTTATCAGCGACTGTATTATATGAAAATGGTGAGGCAGGCAATAAACGCGGCATTTTCCGTGGCTGAAATATCAGTTCTTATTTTTCCTTTCGGATGATGCCTTGGTTTGCACACGCACAGGGCACGACCAGTGACGCGAAGGATTTCCCGCCGAGGGAGATACGGCTAACGCTTAGCTAAATGTGTTTCTGCTGCTGCCGCCTCCGGTCGGGCTGAGCGGACCGCTCGCAGCGAGCGCACTGTCAAAACATGCAGCTAAAACTCTTAATCATGCAACTGAAGTGCACAACGAGTCTTCTTTTTGGTGAGATATAGCACCGAAGGCATTCATTGGTACCGGTGATATACCGCGGCAGATCCAAAACACGTGCGGAAAGCGTTGTCGGCTGGCTCGGCCAGAGGCGATGCGTCGACTAAGAAAAAAAAACTCCCAAGCATTTCCCCGAGGGTGAACATGGTTAAGTGCGAATGCACGGGGTGATGCAATGAGGGGGAGTAAAGTTAAATCCGTTGGCATTCGCCCGTGAGCGCGCGCGAGCCGACC